>CAUYUJ010015099.1:318437-354691 GCA_963575745.1 Prorocentrum cordatum | reverse complement strand
CTCCTCCTCCTCCTCCTCCTCCTCCTCCTCCTCCTCTATACTGCACCTCTTCAGTGTTAGCTCTGTGGCCCTGGATCCATCCACCAACCAGTTTGACTGAGGGTGCAGTCCGAGTACGAATCAAAGGGCCCCCCCCTTCTCCAGCTCCTCCTGCTCCTCCTCATCTTCCTCCTCCTCCTCTTCCTCCTCCTCCTTATCCTCCTCCTTCTCCTCCTCCTCCTCCCTCCCGCTCAAGATCGGCCCCGCACGCCTGCCCGGCGGCGTCAGGCCCTTGCGAGACGCCCCGCTGGAATCGCCCGGGGATGCTGCTGAGACGGCGAAGTTGTCGTCGGCGTCGGAGTCCTCGTCGTCGTCGGCGTCGGAGTCCTCGTCGTCGTCGGCGTCGGAGTCCTCGTCCGTCGCTGCCCGCCGTTGCCGCCCGTCGTCGTCGTCGCCCGTCGTCGTCGTCGTCGTCGTCGTCGTCGCCCGTCGTCGTCGTCGTCGCCGTCGTCGTCGTTGTCGTCCGTCGTCGTCGTCGTCGTCGTCGTCGCCGTCGTCGTCGTCGCCCGTCGTCGTCGTCGTCGCCCGTCCTTCGTCGTCGTCGTCCGTCGCCCGTCGTCCGTCGTCCGCTGAGGTCGTCGTCGTCGCGGGCCGCCCGTCGTCGCGCGTCGCCGTCGTCGTCCACACGGGGGAGGGAGGGTCGCGCGCAAGGTGGCCCCTTTCGGGGGCCCTGCTCCTCTCGCCCCACTTGGGTCCCCCCACTGCCCCTGCCACCCGCCCGAGCCCCCGCGTCGGCCCGGCCCCTTCTTCCCCCCTTCTCTCCGTTCTCCTCCTCCTCCTCCTCCTCCGCCTCATGTCTCCTCCACCTCCTCGTTCCCTCTTCGTCTGCTTCTCCTTCTCCTCCTCCTCTTCCTCCTCCCCCTCCTCCTCCTCCTCCTCTTCCTCCTCCTCCTCCTCAAGCCTCCTCCTCCTCTTCCTCCTCCTCCTCCTCCTCTTCCACCTCATCTCTCCTCCTCCTCCTCGTTCGCTCTCTTCCTCCTCCTCCTCCTCCTCCTCCTCCTCCTCCTCCTCCTCCTCGCCGCTGCACCTCTTCCGTCCTCGCTCTCTGGCCCTGCCGGCCCAGCCTCGCCCGCCCGCCCGCGGGGCGATCTGCGCGAGAGGCGGGCGGCCCTGGGGGGGGCCCACGCCCGGGCTGCAGCGCGGCGGCCCAGGGCTGCCACAATGGTCACGGCGAGCTGGTGCGAGCTGTCGCCGAGCAGCCTGGCGTGGACAGCAGCCGGGCGACTTTCGGCAGAGGAGGAGGTTCCCATGCCGGCCATGCCGCTATACTCTCTGCCCGTTCTCCCCTCTCTGGGCCTCCTGGGAGAGGCCCTGGTCGGGCCCGCTGGATTCGGCTCGAAATCCTGTTCAGAACATACTCCGGGAGAGATCCAGGGAGTAGCGGTATCGGTGCCTTTTTCGGGGGCAACGATAGGAAGGGTTGGCATAAGGGGGGACGCATCGACCCCCAATCGCCAATTGATCGCCGATAGGGGCCCGATCGCCGATCTGTCGGCGATGTATCGCCGATTCCAGGTCGATGCACCCACCCCTATGCCAGTCCCCCTTATCGTTGCCCTTCACTTTTTGGTTTCCCAAGACTCAGATCGGGAAAGCGCGCCACTGGATCACCCTGTAATTGAAAAGGCGGGGGCGCGCAGTGAGTAGTGAATAGTGAGTAGTGGTAGTTGGGTGTGGGTAGTGAGCAGCGAGTAGCGAGTAGGGGGCAGTGAACAGTGAGTAGCGAGTAGGGCATTGTGAGTAGTGAGTAGTGAGGAGGAAGTAGCCAGTAGCGAGTAGTGAGTAGCGGGTGGGGATTAGCGAGTAGTGAGTAGTGAGTAGCGAGTATAGGCTTAGTGATTAGTGAGTAGTGGGAATTGAGAAGTGGGGAGTGAGTAGTGGGTAGCGCATAGTGAATAGCGAGTAGAACATAGTGAATAGTGAGTAGTGAGTCGTCAGTAGTGAGTACTGAGTAGTGAGTGGTGCGTAGTGACGTGCGACTAACGAGTAGGGAGTTGCGAGTAGTGAGAAGTGAGTAATGAGCAGCGAGTGCAATGTAAGGTGTAGGGGGCAGCGAGTAGCGAGCAGCGGATAGTGAGGAGTGAGTTGTGGATAGTGAGTAGTGAGTAGTGAGTACTCACTACTGAGTAGTGAGTGCTCAGTAGTGAGTAGTGAGTATTGAGTAGTGGGTAGTGAATGATGAATGGTGAGTAGTGAGTTGGGAGTAGTGAGTAGTGAGTATTGAGTAGTGGGTAGTGGGTAGTGGGTAGTGAGTCGTGAGTCTTGAGTAGTTAGCAGCGAGTAGAGGGTAGCGAGTAGTGAGTAGTGGGTAGTGAGTAGTGCATAGTGAGTGCTGAGTGCCGTTTGGGGTTAGGGTTACGGGTGGTCGGGGTGGTAGTTTTAGGGGTGGTAGGGGTCGGGTTCTGGAACCAGGGGGCGCCGTGGCGAAAGGCGGGGAGGGGGGGGTCCAATTTGGCGGCCAAAGGAGGGCAGGGGGGGGGGAGGTCGGACCCCCCCTTTTTTGGGGGGGGAACGAGGGACCAGGAAAGGAGGGTAGGGGGGGGGTCCCGACGACGGACCGGGAAAGGGGGGGAGGGGGGGGACTCCCCGACGACGGATCGGGGAAAGGGGGGGGGTGGGGGAAGGGGTTCCCCCCCCCCCCCCAGGAAACATCCAGCGGCGCGCCCTCTCGGATTGGGGATGTTGCCGTTCCTGTCGCAGGTGGCCGCGGCCACGCCGATGTGGTGCAGGATCTCGCGGGGCAGCCAGGCGTGCCTATCAGCCAGCCGACTCACCGAGGCGACGGTTGCCATGCAGGTTGCAGGTGCTTATGGCCACGACAAGGTGGTACGGGTTCTCGCCGAGCAGCCCAGCGAGGACACCAGCCGCGCGGGAGAACATGGCGAGTATGGCGCAGCTGCCCGCGGCCACGACGAGCTGGTGCGACTTCTCGCCAGGCAGTCCTGCGTAAACATCAACCACGCGAATGAGCATGGGCCTCGTGCCCATCATACTGCGGCTGACCGTGGCAACGCCGAGGTGGTGCAAGCTCTGGTTGGGCATCCCGGTATGGGACTCAACCCGGCGACGCAGTCTTTTCCCCCTCCCCTGATCTGTCTCCTCCTCCTCCTCCTGCTCCACCTCCTCCTCCTCCTGCTCCTCCTCCTCCTCCTCCTCCTTCTCCTCCTCCGCCTCCTCCTCCTCCTCCTCCTCCTGCTCCTCCTCCTGCTCCTCCTCCTCCTCCTCCTCCTCCTCCTCCTTCCTCCTCCTTCTCCTCCCCCCCTCATCCTCCTTTTCCTCATAGCGCATCCTCGGCTCGAGCTCTCCGCTCCATTCGCCGAGCCAGCGCCACGGGCCATCCCCCGCCCCGCACCCGCTTCTCCGCGCCGGCCTCCTCCCAGTTGCCCGTCGGCGCTGGAGGCCGCTCGGCGACGCGGCGCCGAGGCGCCGCGTCGCCCCCATCGCGCGGCTGCTGGGCGCCGCGCCCCGCAGGCCCGAATGCGGAGCGGCGCGCGGCCGCGCGCCTCCTCCGCGCCCTCGCCGAGGTCGAGCGGCACCGCCCGTGCGCTCCGCCCGGCGCGGGAGGCGGCACCCGCCGATGCCGCCGCTGCCGGTGGTCGGCCCGCGCCCCCTCGTCGGCGGCGAGCGAGGGGGGGGGGACGCGCGAAGGAGGAGGCCTTCTCAGAGGGCCCGCCCCTTCTCACTTCTCCCCCCCCCGCGGGCCCGCCGCCGACGCAGGCCCCGTCCCTGGCGCGCTGGGCGGCGAGGGCGCCGCGGCGGCGTCCGGAGTGGGCCTCGACATGGAGGTGCCTAGGCGGAGCCCGCTGCCCTCCGGCGGCTCGCCGCTCCGGCGGCGGCCGTGGCGGCCGCCCTGCCCTGAGAGCGCCCGAGCAGCCACCCGAGGCGCCGCGGACCGTGCCGAGGCCGGCGGCTGGAGGTGGCGATGGCGGGGGCACTGCGCCGAGGCTGCGGAGGCCCCCGAGGGCTGCCCCGCTGCCCCTCGCCAGGCCGCCCCTGGGCCCAGCCGCCGTCGCGACGGGAGAGCGTTCTGGAGGCCCACGGGCGCCAGGGCGCAGCGGCGGGCAGGGCCGCCGCCGTGCGGGGCGCCCGCGGAGGCTCGGGGCGCTCGCCCGCCCTGGCGGCTGGCCAGCCGCCCGCGCCTGCTGCCTCGTGGCGCCGCTCGCCGGCGCGGGCGGCCTGCCGCCGGCCGTGCCCCGTCGGTCGAGGCCGGGGGCGCGCGATCGGCACGGCAGGAGGCGCTGCGCTGCACTGAGAGACCTGCGTGCTTTTGAAGCCGGGTGCGGCTTCGAAAGCACGCAGCTCTCGTTGCGGGCTCCCGTCGTTCATCGGCCCCGAGCCCTTCCGCATCTGCACGGTGCTACACCCGCGCCCAGCGGACGGCCGCGGGGACGCCGCCGCCGCGCGCGTCGACGTCCTCGGGGATTCTACATTCCACACCCCTCCTCATCATCATCCACATTTCACATTCCTCCCCCCCCTGCGATTCTTAGCCAGGGTTTTCCGTTGGCCAGGCGCACCAGCTTCGGCGTCGACCACGAGAGCCTTCCAGCTGGCCCCGTGCTCCCGCCCCTGAGGTTCGCCCGTTTTGCGCAACCGCCCATACACGATGAGAGATCATGCTGGCCGAGGTGGGCGCCTCGCTGAATGGCGTGAGCCAGGCTCCCGGCTGTGAGCGCTCCCTGACCTCGAAGCTTGCCCTGGCCTCGAGCCAAACTGGCTACAGAGAGAGAGGAGGAGGAGGAGGAGGTGGAGGAGGAGGAGGAGGAGGAGGAGGAGGAGGAGGAGGAGGAGGCTGAGGCGGAGGAGGAGAGGAGGGAGGAGGAGGGAGAGGAGGAGGAGGAGGAGGAGGAGGAGGAGGAGGGGGAGGGGGAGGGGGAGCAATCAGCAGGAGCAGGAGCAGGAGCAGGAGCAGGAGCAGGAGCAGGAGCAGGAGGAGGAGGAGGAGGAGGAGGAAGAAGAAGAAGAGGAGGAGGAGGAGGAGGAGGCGGAGGAGGAGGAGGAGGAGGAGGAGGGAGAGAGAGAGGGGGAGGGCGACTGCAGGGCTTGCCCTGCCCTGCCCGACGGCGTGGATGACGACGACAAGGGGGATGAGGGCAGGAGGAGGGGGGGGAAGGGAGGGGGTGAGGAATGGAGGGGGAAGGATGCAATGGTGCCCGCGGTGCGGTCGATCCGGCTGCTTCGCAGTCGGCTGCATGTCTGGTGTCGTATCACATCGCTATCGGTTGGGTCGGGCTTGGGCGCCTACGGATGAGGGAAGCCTCGGTCTTCCTGCTCCCACGGCGACCTTCGGCGGCGCAGGCAACGACGCGGAGGGTGGCTGCGCCGTCATGTGCGTCGTGGTCCGCCGTCCGCAGTCGTCCGTCGTCATCCGTCGTCCAGCTCTTCGTCGGAGTCGTTGTCATGCGTCCCCACCTCCAGAGCGACTCAGCCCATGCCATGCCTGCCGGACGACGTCCAGGGGAGGCAGAGGGAGGAGGGAGGGCAGGAGTGAAGGGAGGGAGGAGTAAGTGAGGGCGGGACGAGGGACGAGAGGACCCATTGACTATAGAGGACCCACGGGTAGATTCCCGCGGCGCTCCTCCCTTCTGCAAGCGCCTCCGACCTGCAGCCCCTGCGGGGCCGTCGCGGCCAGAGAGGCCCCGCGTGCAGCGCCTGTAGGCGCTGCCCCCCCTTTTGGTGCGCAGACGCCCGTGGATCTATATATATATATATATATATATGTCGACGGAGCCTGCAGCCGTGCCTCTGGGCAGGGGGGGGGGGGGGGGGGGGTGGTGGCTGGAGGGGGGGTCGGAGCGCGAGGGACACTTGGAGTGATGGCGTCCTCCTCCTCCTCCCCCTCTTCCGCCTCCTCCACTCCTCCTCCCCGCCTCCTCCTCCTCCTCCTCCCCCCTCTCCACTCCTCCCTCTCCTCCTCCCCCTCCGCCTCCTCCTCCTCCTCCTCCTCCTCCTCCTCCTCCTCCTCCTCCTCCTCCTCCTCCTCCTCCTCCCCCGCCTCCTCCTGCTCCGCCTCCTCCTCCTCCGCCTCCTCCTGGGGAACGTTGAAGGAGGGAGGGAGGGAAGCGAAGGGGAAGGAGGGCAGGACGAAGCGATCGGAGATCAGAGCAGCAGGAGAGGATGCCTGCGGCGCGCCGCCCGCCCTCCAGGCGCTCCGCGGCCGGGTGCTCGCGGCCCTCGGCAGCACCCCCGTGGCCGCCACCGAGTGGGGACCCTGCGCGTGGGCCGTCGGCGGCAGGCCATTCCCTCCTCCTCCTCCTCCTCCTCTTCCTCTTCCTCCTCCTCCACCCCTTGTCCTTATAAATCGTGTCTCCCTGTCGCACCCAGAGGCCAGTGTTTAGGGCGGGCCGGGCGTTTCGCCTGAGACTGCCCCCCATCATGTATGATTCTGAAGCTCAAAAAGTGACAACGGCTTCACAGATGGAGGGCAGGTCGTTTTCAATGTGTGGCTCTCGTCTTAGCGCCGCGCACATTCGATTTCAACATTCGCAAGCGTTTCGCGGATTGAGGGCAGGTCGTTTTCAAAACGTGGCTCCCGCCTCAGCGCCGCGCACATCCGTTTTAACAACTTGCAAGAGCTTTACGGATTGAGGGCGGGTCATGTTCAAACTGTGGTTCTCGCCTTAGCGTCGCAAATGCAAGAGCTTCACGGATTGAGGGCGGTCGGTTTTCAACATGTGGTTCTCGTCTCAGGGCCGCGCACATATGTTGTTTGAAAGATTGCAGGAGTTTCCCGCATTGAGGTCGGGTCGTTTTCAAAAGGTGGCTCTCGCCTTCGCGCCGCGCACATTCGTTTTTTTTGTTTGCTTCAAACGTTTTAAAGGAAATGCATGGCAAGAGCTTCACGGATTAAGGGCGGGTGGTTTTCAACATTTGGTTCTCGCTTCAGCGCGCGCACATCCTTTTAAACATTGCAACAGTTTCATTGGCTCCCATGATCAACGTACGAGAAATGATGGTTTGTAACGATTCAGGGTTTTATGGGGGTGCAACAGTTGTGTTGGTTCGGGGTGTTGAAGTCCCCAAAATGGTGTTCTGGCGAGATTCTGGCTTGTCAAGACGCAGCAGTCAGGTTGATCCATGGCGTTGAAATCCCGGGAACAATGCTTTTGCATGCTTCAGGGTCTTCAAACGGTTGTCTTCCAACGAGGCAGTGCCTTCAATGGAAATGAACCGCTGTAGGGGCCTACGAAAATGGAGCTTGGAGGGAGGGTTAAATCCAACTTCGTGGATAACTCTTGGGTTTACACTGGCCCTCCTCCTCCTCCTCCTCCTCCTCCTCCTCCTCCTCCTTCCCTCCTTCTCCTCCTCCTCCTCCTCCTCCTCCTCTCCTCCTTCTCCTCCGCCTCCTCCTCCTCCTCCTCCTTCTCCTCCCTTCCTTCTCTCCTTCGGCCCATCCCGCCACCGTGCCTGCGCTATGGGCATGGAGCATGTTGAACGTTCGTTGGGACATCGTGGGGTGGCATCTCGGGGGCCTTCTGGAGGCAGTCTTGAGGCCTCTTCGGGGGATCAGTCTGGTGCCTCTTTTCGGCCTCTTGGGAGCCTCTTGCGGGCCTCTTGGGGGCCTTTGGGGTGCCTCTTCGGGGCATCTGGGGGCCTCTTGGAGCCTTTTGGGGACTCCTGGGGTCCCTTGTGGCAGAAGGCTCGGATTTTCGGTGTGGGCCGTCCTGGGCGCCTCTTGAGCCGTCTTAGGGCCCTGTGGGGCCGTCTTGGGGCCCTCTTGGGGGCCTCTTGGGCCGTCTTGGGGTGGTCTTGGGGGCTCCTTGGGCCGTCTTGGAGCGTCGGAAAGTCGAACAGGCGAGAACGCCATAATCTTTCAAACGCCCTGGGATAATCCATCATGGTCGCGTCTTGGGGCCCTCTTGGGGGGCATCTTGGAGGCCTCGTGTGGCGTCTTGGAGGCCTCGTGGGCCATCCTGGGGCCATCTTGGGCGCCTCGTCTTGGAGCGATGTTGGGGCGACGTGAGGCCCTCTCTGTCCAGTTTTGGCGGAGCCGTCTGGACTCGTGCTGGGGCCCTCCCGGGCGCGAGCGATCCCGGCGGACCCCAGGAAAGCACGGGAAGCGATCGGCGTGGGCCACTCGAGACTTCCAATTCTGGCTGCAGCAGCAGCAGCAGCACAGCCCTCTCAGTGCTGCGTGAGCACTGGGGTACTCCACTTCGTGCCAGAGGCACGGTGGCGGATATAAGGTGTACGTAGGTTATGTGATGTGAGCGATGCAGCGTGGGCTCTTTGGTTTGAGTTGTTCGTTGCGAGCTATGCGGTGTAAGGTATGGTTTGTTAGCTATGTGGTGTGAGCTGTGTGATCTGAGCTCGGTGTTGTAAGTTATGTACTGTGTGCTGCGTTGCGTCAGCTACGCGGTGCAAGCTATGTAGCGCTCACGGGCGGCACCAACCGAAACCTCGACACATTTGCGGAACAGACACACACACACCAACACACACACACACGCACACGCACACGCACACGCACACGCACACGCACACGCACACGCACACGCACACGCACACGCACACGCACACGCACACGCACACGAACACACGCACACGCACACGCACACGCACACGCACACGCACACGCACACGCACACGCACGCACACGCACACGCACACGCACACGCACACGCACACACGCACACGCACGCACACACACACACACACACACACACACACACACACACACACACACACACACACACACACACACACACACACACACACACACACACACGCACACACACACACACACACGCGCACACGCACACGCACACGCACACGCACACTGTGGAAAACACACGCGCACAAACAGTGGACACACAAACACACAGCCGGTGGAAAAGAAAGAACAGACGGGCGCGTGCTCTTGCTTCCACGGGCTGTGTGCTTTTTTCTTCCAGAGCCCTGTGCTCCTCCGCAGCCGCGTGCTCTGCCCACCGCCCCCCCCCAGCGCCGGGCGCCCATGAGCGCCCACGAGCAGCCGCGAGGCGCCCAGCGTGCGGGCACCGGCCCAACGTGTCGGCGACCCCCCCCCCCCTCCCCGCGCGGGGGGCGCCTGCGAGCTCCCACGGGGCCCACGGGCGGAGTGGGGCACCCGCGGAGGCGTCGGCGCCCGCAGGAGGGGCGCCCACGGGCGGGCGGGCGACGGGCGACGCCTCGACGCCCCCGCCGCCCCCCCCCCCAGAGCGGGGCGCCCGCGAGGCCAGCAGGGCGAGGCCTCGGCGCCCCCCCCCGGCGCGGGGCGCCCGCGAGGCGCCCGCGGGCGGGCGCCGGGCGAAGCCCCGGCGCCACGCCCTCCCCCAGCGCGGCGCGCCCATGACTGCACGCGAGGTTCGCCCACGGGCGGGCATCCTTCGCGAAGACCTCGGCGCCCCCCCTCCCCACCCCGCGGGCGCGCGAGGCGCCCGGGAGGGCCCCTGGGGCGCCAGCGGGCGGGCGGCCGAGAGCTCGGCGTGCCAAGTGCAGCTCCTTGCAGGCGAGCCTGCGCGCGCCCCAAACATTCTTTCAGGTTGTGGCGCTGTGGATGTGCAGGCTAAGTGTCGACTACACGTGAGAGTGACCCTTCGCCGGAGTGGCCTTTGGTGCGGGCATATTGGGGTCCCCGATCGCCGAACGCGAGGCGGCAGTGGCGTCTTGCGCGCTTGTGTTTGGCCCCCCCCCCCGCGGCCCCCAAAAAGTCGCGCACCAAAGGTCACTCTTACCCACGGTCACTCTTACATGTAGCCGAATGTGGTGCAAGCTGCGTGGTGCAAGTAACTCATGTTCACAGGCGGGCTGTCCATGCCAGTGCTCGCGCAACCACTCCACCCTCCCGCCCGCAACGTGTTTTGCACCGCCCGTGTGGCCGCGATTGCGGCGTCTCTGCGGTTGGGCCAGCGCGTGCAAGCTCACGCGCAGAGCGGCCAGTTGGTTGGGCACACCCGCTGCAGCCGCGATGGCGCTTACCGATGACGAAACCCCAGCGCGTCTCAAAGGCCGCGCTTGCAGGGGCGCTTCAATGCGGGTCGATAGCTCTGGCAGGCGCGGTGACATGATGACCCCGAAATCGACGGTGTTATGTTGTTGATGTGTGTTTGACGACCTCGATCTAGAAATACGTCTAACGCCGACGATGATAGAGGATTTTGACACACGCTCTGGGCGCATGCTGGATCAACGCAGATGCACCGCGTGGTGGGATGAGAATGCGGCTTCTCGAGAAGATTGCTACTATCACGTGTTATTGTTACGACTTCAGCACGTGCACGCCGGCAGACAACCTGCAGAGCGAGCCACCCAGCCCTGGACGGCAGGGACGCAAAGGCCAGCCCCACCGTCCAGGGCACGACTGGCACCCGACGTGCATCCAGCCTCAGCCCCCCCTTTTCCGAGAAGTTGCTCAAAAGCTTAGCTTGGGCTTTGGAGGCGGCTCCATGGTCAGAGTTTTAATCCAACATGCATGGCAGCGTCGGCAGTGTGCTGTTTTCTTTGCTGGCCGCCGTGAGAGAGACTGTCCCTCTGGTCTGCGCCTGGGCTGGGGAAGAGGCCCCTGGAGGGCACGGCGGATCCCTTCATTCAGCTGTCTGTGGGGGGGTGGAGGAACAACAAATAGCTTGGGTTCGGGGTGGGTGGATGAGCTTGGCCCCCGAACGAAGGCTCGGCGGCCCGAGAAGCACCACCACGGCCACTTGCCCCACCCCCTGGTTCCCTTCCCTTTCCTCCGCCGTGCGGGCGGCTGCAGTTTCAGGCTGGCGGCAGCAACACCTGGGTGTCGGAGAGCGGCCTCAAGTGTCACTTCACCTCGTTCCACCATCTGCAGGAGACGACGAGAGAACTGCCCAATCTGCATGCGCTGGATAGCCGTCAGCCGCCGTGGCCGTCGTACAGGTTCCAGCTCTACGACTTCTCCTTGCCCGTCGACGAACCCTCGAGAACCTCGAGGAGCTCCTGCGCGGCCCGCTCCAAGGGGCCCCTGGGAGCTGGACCGTGCTTCTTGATGCCGCCGCTCTGCACCAGCGCCGCCAGGATTGCCATCTGCACCGTGCCGAACTCCGTGCTCATCGCGATCGTCACTTTGGCGAGGCCTGGCGTCCCGTCCTTGGTCTTGGCTGCCTTGTTTTTGCAGTACATCAATTTGCCCAGCAGATCGATTAGTGTCTTGCCCTCCGCTGCCACTTCCTTCGTCCACAACTCGGTCAGGCACTGCGTGGTGGCTGTCTCGAGCTTTATCTGCGTCTTCGACAATCCGAGCATGAGGCCTGCGAATATGTGCACGTACGGAGTGCCAAGGTGGTCTTGAGCGGCAGGGTCTCCTTTGGCCATTTTTTGACGCCTCGTGGTGCGAGTTCCTTTGGGTCATCATCTCGACCGCGATGGGCGACTTGACGTTTACGAGCACCGTGGTCCACAATAGTCCTGTGATCTCTCTGATCTCGGCCGAGTTTGTCAAGCTTAATTTGGTGAGTACGATGAGCAGCTTCTTGGCTGTGCTCACGTCCCCGCCATTGGCGAGCAACTCTTGAATCTGCACCTTGCGGGCTGGCCCCTCTGCGCCTGAGCTGGAATCGGCGCCTCCCTTCAGGCCCCAAGCTGGGGCGGCGACTGCGAACGACATTGCGGTGTCGAAGAGGATGTGCTGGTACCAGTTCAGATTATATTTTGAAGGGGGGCACGTGCTTCTGTAGATGCTCCTGTAGCTGCTCAAAGGCTTGGGCCCGAAACTCACACAGATGACAATCGACACGATCAGGACGATGACGCCCTCCTGTATGTCTCGAGCGGTACCCACCTCTGGCCACACTCGAGAGCAGGTGACGCTGAGTCGTCTTCACACAACTGAACGTGGGAAGGCAATATGGGCAAACGTGCGCCGTCACTAGTCTAGTCCACACGTCACGCTGTCCATGTTTGGCCCTCCTGTGATGTGTGATCGCCTTATGCGTGTCGAAGCAAGCCGAGCACGATGTTCCATCTTCCAAGACGAACCCATATGTCCATCCTCCTCCGCCTGTAGTTGCAGAAGCAGTAGTAGGAGTTTGAGTAGGCAACTGGTTGGGATGCCATTCTGGTGGCGGAACTGCTGACATATAAGCTCGTTTTTGCAATATTGTAAAATCATGATTGAGGAACTCCTCCTTCACCTCCTCATCGGTAAACGCATGTAACCACCCCGCCCGAATACACGTCTCTCATCGAGCCCATCTACTCCCTCGCGTATATCCTCTCGAAATTGGAGTGCCCACGGAATCTCATTTGTTCCAAGTCTCCCTGAATCAGCGTCGGTGCGTCTTCAAACGGGAAGTGACCGAACATGGAGGTGGTCATTTGGCCATTCCTCCACTGGTGGGCGATCATGGTCTAATACCTCCGTAGGCATCGCACCCGCATCTCGAGACTAGCGGGTGCCATTCGCCAGTGCTCCTGTACTTGTGCTCTGTTCAGTGCGCGATGCTGTTGTCCAGTTTCTGTTTCTCGTAGTTCGTGGGCTGCTCCTCTCATCGCTCTCCTAGCGTAGCGTGCTACTGAATGATCTAATTCGATCTAGTGTTGCTTGGAGCAGATATAGGCTTCATTCGAGTGCAGTGCGGTGTTTTGTGCACAGCATATAAGAAGTATGCGCTTCAACCTCCACGGGGTGTGCTTCAAAGACCATGAAGCTCCTAACGAGTAATAATACGCCGCCAACGCCTTCTTGCGGTATGCATATTCTACTGCATAGCTACAGTCAGCACCGATTCGCCCCCTAAGTATCTAGCGTGCGTGCAGTGTGGGGCGGGAAGGGTGACCCGTTGCATTCTGAGGTCACGAGCATAGGTCCCCGACCCAGGCCCCGAAAGCACAGGAATAAGGTCTTTCTTGCTCACGTCTTGCTTGCAACCGATTTCGGCCAAGGCTTGATCTAGGAGGGCGTTGGCTCGCTCGCTCATCTGAGCAAGGTCCCGGGTCCCTTGGTGGGGCCCCCCTAGAAGAAACTTCAACATATCATCAGCATACAGGCTGAGTGACACATCGACAAGAAGGAGGAGGGAGGAGGGAGGAGGAGGAGGAGGAGATGGAGGAGGAGGAGGAGATGGAGGAGGAGGAGGAGGATGAGGGGTGGCGGCACAAAGTGGCGGCCACGGGCGCCCACCAACTGGGTTCCCGCCGGAACCTTGCCCCAAGTAATCCGGTGCATTACGTCGGCGGCGTAAGGAACCCGATGTGCGAGACCTGGTCGGAGAAGGTAATTCGGATGAAACCTTGAGTTTACGTCGGGCGTGTCCCTCTGCAGGAGGAGTATTCCAGAAGAGTAGACCAAAGTCAGGGGACGAGGTGTGGACGATCGTTGGCTGCTTGGCAAAATACTTTCGAATGCTTCTCCCAGAATCTTCCTGTGGGAGGGCATGCCCGATGTGTAGCCCTGAGTGGAAGCACTGCTCTGTGAAAAAATGGAAGGAACCCTAAGGGCAGTCACTATTTCAGGAAATACTTCTGAAGCAAGAGTTCTTCTGGATCAAGTGTATCCAGGGTTTTCCCAGATCACTCTTGGGGACCCCGAACAGGCTCTTTCCCAGACCAGGTCTGTCCCGGTGGACCGCGACGCCAGGATATGCCGAAGGGCTTGGGATGCAGCCGGGCGCCGTTTGATTCCCCGTGGCTTGCGATTTTGGGGGTGGGTCATGTTGGGCTTTAGGTGTTGGGGGCATGGGGTCCAGTCCTTCTCGTCGTGCCCCTGCTCTTCCTACGGTGTCTCCCCCCCTCCTCCTGCGCCTCCGTCTTCTCTGTGACATCCACCCCTCCGTTCTCCTTGTCATGATCCTCCCCAACTGCATCATCCACTGTCTCCCTTTTGTGGTTTCTGCGGGACCGCTCTACGGTTCTACATGACATCTTGTTGCCAAGCGGGGTGTCTGATGCTAGTCCTCTCATCTGCGGATGTGCGCCGTATGCACCAGGCCAGATTTCGACGCGGCCACCGAGTGGCTGGATTTCTTCCGCATGCACAACATTTGGGACGTGAGCTGGGCAATTTCGGACGACGCCACGCTTTCGTGTTCCATGCTGAAGACGGGTGCCGACAGTGCAGGCGCTGTCCTACTGCATGCGGGGTCTGCCTCCTCTTCCATGCCTGTCCGCATTGTGACCATCCGGCTCTTCTAGACGCTTCGCGGAACCCCACTGGCTTCGCAGCCCCGGACAAGTTCTATCGCCGCCTGCGCTCTTCGCTCGCGGCCGCGACCATCCAGGAACGATGCCCAGGCGAGTGGCCCTGATCAGGGATGCGTCGGAGAATCAGTGGAATAACAGGCTGGGGAAGCAGTCATACCCCAACAGCTGGAGGGTGGAGGAGAAGTCGCCGTCGGAGGAGGGGGAAGGGGAAAGCTTCTGAGAGCCCTCTTCGGGCCTCTTTGGGGGCTCTTGGCGGTCCTGGGGGCCTCTTGGAACGTCTTGGGTGCCTTGGGGGAGCCTCTTGGGGCATATTGGGGGTCTCTTGGGAGCCTCTGGGGGACCTCTTGGGACTCTTGGGAGCTTTGGGGGCCATCTTGGAAGAGATCGATCAAAAAAGGAGGCGTTCTCAATCATAAGGCCCATCCCCCAAGGAGGCCATCATTTGCCCAACACCTAAGTCGCATGTAACTGGCAGTACCCATCCGCCGTTGACAGTAGAGATTTTTGGATTCCCAGATTCCAATCTGCTTTAAGCGCTTCCTAATTCAATGATCGAGTGGCTTCACCTTCTCCGTCCTCCTCAGCGGGTGGACGGAGTCCAATATATGTTCAACGCCTCCCTACTTCATGTTTCCACCTACTTCTTCCCACCGATGGCCATCTGTTTTGCAGTCTATGCTCAGCAATACATGTGGTGCAACCTATGTAGTGCAATCCACCGTGCAGAACTTGATGCTGTCAACTCCGGTGCCCGCGCAGTCGTCCCGCCCTCCCGCCCGCAGCTTGGCTGCCGAAGCCCCTGCGGCGGCGACTGCGACGACGGCTGCCTGGCATGGCTGCGGCCGCGCGGCGCGCACGCAGGTTCGCGCGCAGAGCTGCCATTACCAGTTTGAAACATATCCCTATCCCTATGTTTGACATCACCTCACCTCGATGTCGATCTTGAGGATTCCCTCAGTTTCTTAGGGCCTATCCCTAAGACTGTCCTTGCGTTTTGCTCGCCCATCTTAGGGATAGGGATAAGGTCGAGGCTGGTTATGCCAGCCAGGTTGCCACGAGCGACGCGGACGCGCCGGCGCTGATCGCTGGGGCTTTCCCCGCCGCGTCTCTCACGGGCCGCGCGGGCGCGCGCGGGCACTTCACGGCGCGGGGCGGTGGCTCCAGCGGGCGCGCGGTAGCATGGCGGCGCGTGCGGCGGCGGAGGCATGACGGCAGCAGAGGCGATGGTGACGACGACGACGACGGCCAGTCCAAGGACGGCGCCGATTGGTGGCCTGCGCGCAGCAAGCAGTCCGAGCTCCCCCTCTGAGCCCCCCCCCCCGCCGTCCCTGTCAAAAGCCAGTGCGAAGTGGCCAGGACGCCCGCGCATGCTCCAGATTTGTGGCGGCAGCGTATACATGTTGTATGACTGTTGTCTGATCGGGATGCTGTGGGGCGGTGTTGGCATGCGTTCGGGCTGGCGGCCGGTTGCCTGTGGGTGGGCGTGTTTACTGCAGTCGGCCCGGATTAGTAGTTCGACCCTGCCAAGTCAAGGGTACCCTTGTGTCCTGTGTCTCGCGACCCATGCCTCCCATATTCCTATGGCAGTGTGCCCCTCGGAAAAGGGTATTTTGTCCTCTCGCGTGTCCTCTCCAATCAAGTCCGACTGTAGCAGGGAACAGTGATGCAGCTCTCCCCGAAGGGGAAGATGGGGAGGATGGAAGAGGAAACCCTTTAAACTATTCACGCCCAGAGGGCTAGTGGGGGTTCAGGAACTCACGGTGGGGAACCGTCAGATAACAGAGAAAGGGCTTGAGCACGCCATGGGCCAATGCTACAGCTTCTCCGTGCCACGTTTCGAGAGTTGTGTCGGACATCAAGCTGCTACAGTTCAAGGACGGGTGTCGTCACATACTCGGAGGGATGCCCGGCCTGAGAGGGCCAACAGCGCGGAGAAACCCTCGGACCTCGATCCCCACGACTTCAGTTCACGATCTGTCCCATCTGTGATTGCCCACTGCCTGCTCCTCGTGCAACTCCTCCTGTCCAGCTGAGGTGTTGCGCTAACTCTTAAAGGTTATACGTTCGTCCCGAACACCACCATCCCAGCTTCGCAGCGGTATGTCAAGCGATGTGGGCGCCCGCGCAATGAGTGGACGACCATGGCACGGAGAGGATCATCTCGTGCCAAGCTGAGTTCTGACTTTGTGCATCATCAGCGCATGTGGCAGCACAGCGTTGTACAGTACTGTCAGCGTCCACGCGCCCCTGGCGTATGCCTTGTGTGCGTGTGTCCTTGACCAAACTGCTCGATCCCCCTTCCTCATCGCTGTCGATTTCTCGCCCGTAGTCCACCCAATTCCTGGGAGGGGGAGGAGGAGGAGGTGGAGGAGGAGGAGGAGGAGAAGGTGGAGGAGGAGGAGGAGGAGGAGAAGGAGGAGGATTGGGAGGAGGAGGAGGAGGAGGAGGCGGAGGAGGAGGAGGAGGAGGAGGAGGAGGCACTGGTTCTGCTGGATGCACGGCCCCGCGCGTGCGCGCGTGCCCGCAGCTCGGCGCCGCCCCGCTTCCTTTGCCGAGGTGCCTGGCACGCCGCCCAGCTCACCCCGGCGGGGGCCTTCGCCCGCGCCTCCCTGCGGACCGGGCACCTCGACGGCGTGCTGGGAGAGTACGTGCCGGTGCACAGGGGAGGGGGGCCAGGATTGCAAGCAGTGGCGAAGCGCCCTGGCTCGCCTATAGGCCGAAGCATGTTCTAAGAACCTTTTGTTGTCTGCACGACATGTTTTTGGAGCATGTCTGGCGGAGGCTGTCTTGTTTTCACACATCGGGCTGTTGTTCTAGGAACCGTGTCTTTGTTATAAGAACACTTTTAGATTCTCAGAACATTTCGTGATAGGCCTACAGAAATGCTGGGACGGTCGGTCCCTGCTCACGGGACGGGGACAGGTAAGACTCGAGTAAGCCGGAACTCGGGTCTGCCGACGTTTTTTGACGAGCGCGTCCTGGATTTTTGTTACGGCCCAGTTTTCGTGGGCTGTCTGCAGCGGGAGGTCGCGTCAAACTTCTGATGTGGTCTCTTCATTTTCATGATGACCCCGTCAGGCCAACCCGAGTCCCCCGTACCCGCGTCTCACGTCTCCCCGACAGGATCGATTCGGGGCAACGATAGGGGGCGATAGGCTGTGTCGAACGTCGGTGCGGCGGCTTGGCGCCTGTTTGCCGTCCCAGGGGCCTGGCTCATCACCAGGGGCATCTTCTGTCACACTTGGGCGTGTGGGGTCAGCGTGTGGCCAAGGATCGAAGGCAGGGTCGCTGTTCTGCTGCCTCGTCGACCTCCTCCTCCTCCTCCTCCTCCTCTTCCTCCTCCTCCTCCTCCTCTTCCTCTTTCTCCTCCTCCTCCTCCTCCTCTTCCTCCTCCTCCTCCTCCTCCTCCTTCTGTGCCTCCTCCTCCTCCTCCTCCTCCTCTCCTCCTCTCCTCTCCTCCTCCTCCTCCTCCTCCTCCTCCTCCTACTCCTCCTCCTTCTCCTCCTCGCGACCCCGCGAGAGGAAGGCTGGATCTCCTCCTCCTCCTCATCCACCTCCTCCTCCTCCTCTGCCTCCTCCTCCTCCTCCTCCTCCTCCTCCCTCGCCTCCTCCTTCTTCTCATCTCCTTATCATCCCCCTCCTCCTGCGCTTCGTCCTCCTCCTCGTCCTTCTCCTCCTCCTCCTCCTCCTCCTCCTCCTCCTTCCCCTCCTCATCCTCCTCCGCATCCTCTTCCTTTCTCCTCCTCGGCGACATTCGGGGGTGGACGCATCGACTCTGAATCGCCTACTCATTGCTTAGAGGGGCTCGATCGCCTTCCCCGTCCACGAACGTGCGGCTTCGCTACTGGGGGCCTCTCCAATGTATCGCAGATTCCGGGTGTGGGTCCCCCTCCCTGAGCCTATCTCCCTCGATCGTCCCTCCTCGATCGAGGCTCGTGGATCGACGATTGAGGCGTCCCGACATGCTCTCACTGTATTCTCTGCCACTGGAAACCCTTCCAGAGCCTGGTGCTGCCTTCAGAAGCTGGTCCTCGAAGGAGTGGAGGCCTTTCGGGGTCCACCTTGTGACCAAATCACGACGCTGGTGGTCTGGATTTGGTGTTGTTATGTTGGGGGGCCTTCGGCGTCGCCCTCGTATCCACAGCCGGATCGCAAAACACAGCAGGATCGACGCCAGAGGGTCGAGGATCGCTTCTGTACGTGAAAACTCGGGTTTGGAGGTTCCCTGAGCGCCTTGCCTTCGTGGCCACACCTGGATCCGCTTAGATTTTTTGTCGGAGCGCACTCTGGGACACGTGTGCGGATCGGCTTGTGGCTTGGGCGTCGCGAAATCATCACAGTGGGCGCCTTTCAGTTTTCGTGGGGCCGTACTGGGCCTCTAGGTCTGGTCGATTGAGGGGAACAGGCGAAGGAACAAAAACGGCCAGCGCGCCCGCGCCAAAAAGAAAACACCGAGGATGGGGTCGAGAGTTCTGGGGCCACGACGTCGGAGTTCTGGGTCCCTCTTCCTCGTCATTTTCCTCCCCGTCCTCCTCCCCTTCCTTCGTCGACGCTGGCTGCCGTGGCTGGCAACTGCTCGCACAGGGGTTCGAGGACTTCCCACTTTGTCACTCTACTGCTCCTCCTTCGCCCCACGTTTTGCCTCTCCCTTTCTCTCTTTCCTGCTGCGGCGCCGCGATTCATTCGATTTGCCGACGACTGCGATTATCCCCCCCGCATTCCGACGAAACTATATCATGGTCCGCCCCTGCCCTGAGCGCGCCACGGTGAGAGCAGGATTCCAACAAGATCGCTTCAGGATGCTTATAAGATTATGTTGGAATATTCCGGAAAGCCTAATGCAAACTCTTCGGGTGTCCTGCAGATCCCTAGGGATCCAATCATGTTTCCTGAAGGATTCCTGGCCGTTCCTGCAGGATGCCTAGAGATTCTTCCAGGATGCTCGCAGGGTGCCTTTGGTTGCGTGAGAATTAGTGAAGATACTCGAAGGATTCCTGAAGGATCCCTGGAGGAGTTCGGAAGGATCACGGACAGGTGATTGAGGGATTCATAAGAATCCCACAGGATCCTTCTGGATTCCAGAAGTGTCCTGAGGAGTATTGAAGATTCCTGAAGGATTCCTGAGGGTTCCTGACAGATTTTTCGGATTCCGAAATGGTCCCTGAAGGACGCTTTCCAGTCCCCACCGAAATCCAGACGATTCCTGCAGGATTCCGTGGGGTCCCTGGGGATTCCTGAGCACTGAGGATCCTTGTGGATTCTTTGGGGATTATTGAAGAATTCGTCGAGGATCGCTGAAGGATTCTGGGAAGATTGCTGGAGGATTCCTGGGATATTCTGATGGATTCTGAAGGTTTCGGATGCTTCTTGAAGGCTCACGGAAAGAATTTTGAGAAGGATTCTTGCGGATACTGGGGGGTCCTGGGACTCACAAGGCCCCAACCAGATTTCATCGGATTCCGATGGTTCCAATAACAGCCCAAAAAGGTTGAAACATGAACCCAGTATTATCCACATCGAATTCCGATCGGGAGGTGATGTTCTCCGGAGGGGGGTCGAGTCTAGAATAGATGTGGTGCAGTCTATGAGGAGTTTACGACGTTCTGCAATCATTGGGGTGTGAGCTACGTGTGCGTGGTGCATGTTGTCTGGTGAAATCGATGTGGTGCAGTCTATGTCAAGCAATAGATGTGATGCAGTTTATTTGGTGCACATGTGTGGTGCAAGCAACGTGGTGCAATGCACTGCGGCGAAGAGGCGGCGGCGACGGGCGGCGACGAGGTGGTGACGGGCGGCGACGAGGCGGCGACGGACTGTTGGTATGATCGTGATCTATTTCATGTCTTACCTTTTCAGGAGTGCCCTGGCAAAGCCGAGAGAGGAAGTCTGACAACACGATCTACAATATGGGACGCCTTGCTTGCACATCCCTCCGTTCTCTTCTCCTTCTAGCAAGCGCTGCTACACTAACTTCTCCCTTCGTTTCTTTATCCGCCTCTTCCCTTCTGTTGTTGTCTTTGTCAGGTCAACGGCACCACAACCTGCTCCAGCAGCTTCTCGTGCCTCGTCGACCTCAGCGTTCTCCAGTGCGCCATGCTCTGCGATGCTAGCGAAGGCGCGACGTGGCAGGAGACGGGGAGGCACTTCTGCAGCACAGCAGGCACGTCAAACAAGAAACCAGCCAGTCAGCAGGTGTCTTGCGGAAATGCCTGATTCCCCGACGACTCGAAAATAGCACCCCGCGCTGTCGGATACGAGGGAGGGGGCGGGAGATGTTGGAGCCATGTATCGCCCGGACGTGTCGCCCTCGGGTGCTCCCCACGCGTATCACCCCCATGTCTTGCCCTCACCAATTGCCCTCATGTGTTGCTCCCGTGCGCTGGCCCCATGTACTGCTCACATGTGTTGCTCAAGTTATTGCCACCATTATTGCCACCAAGTGCTGGCCCCATGTGCTGCCCCCATGTATTGCTCCCCACGTATCGCCCCCAAGTGCGTCCCCCACGTGCTGCTCCCAAGTATTGCCCCGAAGTTTGGCCGAATGTATTGCCCCCATGTATCGCCCCCGCGTATTGCGTCCAAGTGTCGCCCCCAGAAGACCGGAGAGAAGTAAAGCCGTTCGGTGCCTCTCTGCCTGACGAAGCTGAACAAAGGCGAGACAGATGCCTCCAGATTCACTGGGCATCTAGTTCGCACCTCATGGACCGCCATTCGGGTGATAAGCCAGCGGGGTCGGGGGGAATGGGCGCAGCTGTCTGTTTGCGCTTGACGTTTGATCGCGTCCACAACACACACATAAGTGTTTCTAGAACCAGATAGATATTTATATCGACTTCGCTATCTATTGGTTTTGCGACATACCTGCCATTCGATCTGTAAATATTCAGAGAGAGAGAGAGAGAGAGATCGACCTCATTGTCTACTAATTAATCTCACAACCTACCCATTGATGTCGGTATTCACCCACGGGCAGAAGGATCTTCCAGTCTCAAGATTGACCTGTACACCTCAGTAGCAGTATTCCTCTTCCCATATTTGTATAAGCCCGGGCGGGGGAAAACCCGTCACCCCCCCAAAAAAACCGGACTCCCGGGACCTGGGGCTTTGGGGCCCTCCGGACGGGCCTCGAAGCGGCCACTGGGCCTCGCAAGGCGTTTTGCCAAGCCTTCCCAGCACACTTAGGGCGATCAGGGGGGTCATCGGAGACGTCCCAGAGATCCCCAAGACAGCACAAGAGCGCTCCTAGAGTGCCCGACGTGACCTCAACATGGCCCAAGAGGCCTCCAGGACGGCCCCAAAGAGGCCTCCAAGAGCACTCCCAAGAAGGCCCCCCGAGGCAAAAATCATTGATATTCTATGGGTTTTTGGTGAATTTTGGGGTTCTCTTCTTTTCGGCTTCCCGACGCTTCAAGACGGCGGTCTTCTGGGCGTCCGAAGCCGCCTGGGAGGCTCCCAAATCGCCCCACAACCATTCGAAAGGGCTTCCAGGCAGTCCAAGAGTGCGCAGCCTGCTGTCCTGGACCACACGCCGGCAGCGCCGCAGCGGCAGGAGCAGCCTCAGAGCGGGGCTTCGAAGGCGGGGACCTGAGGGATATGGGGCTTCGAATCCAAGAGGGAAAAAACGCCATAAAAATCAACTTTTGGCGCTCCGCGCGGATTTCTCGGATCCGCGCCTGGGCCTCCCCGGCGGCGCCTCCGGCGCCGCCCCTGGCGCGCTCCGCGCGCCAGGGAAGGGGGTCCAGCGCAGATCCAGGAAATCCGCGCTGAGCGCCAAAAGTTCATGCTTCTGGCGTTTCTTCTTCTGCTGTCGTAAGAGCAGGAATGGGCTTCCAGGCTGATCTTGACGTGCGCAAGTCCTCCTCACCTCAGGGCCCCACGTCTCACGGCCCCACCTTTGGAGGGCCGACGGGCGTCCCCCAGTACACGTCACTGAACCAGGTCCCACCAAACCCAGTTCTGCCAACGCCCGAGAGGAGGAAGGCGGGGAGGAGGAGCAGCATCAGCAGCTGGAGGCTGCTGATTAGGAGGGGGAGCAGGAGGGGGAGCGGGAGGGGGAGCGGGAGGAGCAGGAGGTGGTTGGGAGCGCTGGATCTGGAGGAGGGAGGCTGCGGAGGAGGTCTGGGGAACAAGGGAGGAGTAGGAGGTGAGGGAGGAGGAAGACGACGAGGAGGATCACCAGACGGAGCAGCAGGCAGGGCGCTGGGGAGCGGCTCTTCGAGCAATGCTCGGAGCCCTACTCTTCGGACCCACCATCCTGATCTCCCCCTCCCCATCTTCTGTGCTTGGTTCTTTCCCTCCTCCTGCTCGTCGTAGTCGTCGTCCTCCTCCTCCTTGTCCCTTATGTTCGCTTCTTTCGTCCACGCCCCGTCGTCTCCCTGCGTGTTGTTTCCCGCCCCGCCGAGACTGCGGCGGTTTCTACTATGAGCCGAAGTTCCGGATGTGCTCCCTGAGGAATGCGTTGGCCGTTTGCAGCGACATCGAAGGCCAGACAGGCGAGCCCCCCTCTCGTCCACCTTGCACGCATGTGCACCTACTCCAACGGCCCTCGTGAAGACACTGAGTTGGTATCGCCTTGCGCCAGCCCCAGAAAACCTGCAACCCTTCATTCAGTGCGCCCAGGAGCCCTTCATTGTAAGGTGCAGTTTTCGCTGAACATCGGTCTCACACCTTTCTCTCTCTCTTTCCCATATTGTGCCATCGTCTCCCTCTCTCTCTCTCGCTCCCTCTCGCTCGACCTCTCCTTCTTTGCGTCCCTCCTTCTCTCAGTCTTTCCCTCTCTCTCTCTCTGCATTTCTGTGTGCCTGTCTCTGTCTGACTGCCTGTCACACAGTCTGCCTATCTCTCTCTCTCTCTCTTTCTCTCCTCCCCTCCCTCGCTGTATCTCTGTATGTCCCTCTCCCTATTTCATATCTTTGTGTCGGTCTGTCTCTCTCTCTCTCTGTCTCTGTTTCTCGCTGTTTCTCTTCCTCTTTGGTTATCGTTCTCTGTGTCTCTCTTTCGGTTATGTTGTTCCCCCCCTCCATCTCCCTCTTCATATATGGATGTGTCTATGCTCTCTCTCTCTCTCACTCTCTCTCTCTCTCTCTCTCTCAACACCTCTCATTCGAATACCATATAAGACTGAACGGGGCGAACCTGCAACCTTGCATGAGGGGTTGCAGGGCAAGCCTGCGCCCTTACAGTGAGGGGTCGCAGGTGCTTTCAAACTTAGTGCCGCCGTGTCTTGATTAGGGCTGCTGGATTACTAGTATGCGAGTGCATGGCCATGTGCGCGTGAGAATGCAGTTTCGACGTCGTCCGAATGGTCGAGGGGCGGGGAACGCGATGGGGGCCTGGGGCAATCGGCGCGCCTGCTTGGAACGCCGACAGCCTGCAGCATCCCAATCTGCTGGAAATTGTTCGATCTATGATTGCCGACCTTCCCAGCAGCCCCCTTTGACCGTTCAGGGGAATATTTGGATGATCTGCAGACAATACCCGGGAATCTCTTGAAGGAGTTGAAGGGGATGTAAAGAGACTGCGCAAGCGGGCGGAGATGCCACCAGAGCCTTTGCCTTCGAAGCCGTTTCGCACTCTTCTGATTTGGGGGACCATCACACGTTGATGTATTCTGGTAGCTTACGCGCTACAAATTTGGAGGACCGCCAACCGTTGCCAGTCACAGTGGTTCAAATAGTTTAGTGCTTGGGGTGATCTCACACACGGTCAGGCGCAGGTTTGTCAGGCCTTGGGGACAGGTGTTTCCTTGCTTTAACCATGGGAGGTCGCCAAGCGCTGCCAGGCGCAGTCTTGGGTGATCCAGTTTGGCGGGGCCCAAACACTGCACGGCGCAGGTATTTTGTGGATTGGATGACCGTCAGACGCTTCCAGGCGCAGGTATTTCATGTATGCTGCTCCGGGTGGCAGTCAACCGTTGCTTTCTGAAAATCTCTCCTGCAAGTGGCCGGCGGACCCCCAAAAAATTGAACAGGAAAGCGCGACCACGCTGCGGCAAGCAGTGTCGGGTGCTACCGCAGAAAGAATCACCCACAATGCCTCCGCCTGTGTACAGCGGGTGGTCCCCAAAGCGAGACGTTCCTAAACTACCTGGGCATTGCCTTGATGGGTGGTCCCCCAATAACCCAATCACTGTTCATGCATTGGGCATGGCAGCGTGTCTATGCGTGTGTGGTTATTCCGCGAATCCGAAATTCCCCGAAGCTGCTCGCGCCTGGCAGTGTTTGGGGTTCACCAAGCCCGAGATACGTAGAAATCTGAAGCCTGGCAATATTCTCAGTACAGTATGAGAAATACCCTTACCAGAATTTGATCCATAATGCTATAGCGGCTTGCGTCTGGCAGTGCTAGGTACCCACTCTCACGAGAGGTTATTGGACTACTATTGCCTGGCAGTGTGTGGTGGTTCTACAGACGTCCCCGTACGAGGAAAGGGAGGCATGCAGGCGTAACAAAGGGGTAGCACGAGGAGAGATAGATAGAGAGAGAGAGAGAGAAACCAAGAAAGAGGGAGAGAGAGAGAGGGAGAAAGTGAGGGAGAGAGAAAGATATTGAAAAAGACAGGGAGTGAGAGAGAGAGAGAGAGCTGGAGTGATCGCAGAGTTTTGCACGAAGGACCCCACAGGCAGGCATACACAACGCAACAAGAGCCCCCCCCAGGCGGGCCCACGAGCCCCAAACCACAGCCCGAGAGTGCCTACTGAGGCCCCCAGCACAGAAAGTTGTTCTTTTGAAGGCTCCGTGACGACGGTTATGCAGAATGGTGAAATAAAAATGTGAATGGTGAGATAGGACTTGCACATGAAAAAGGCACTACGTAAACACACTACGTAAAAACAGGAACGCCCAAGGACTTCCCCAACGATCCGAAGCCAACTCAGTCTCGTCCTCGCGACGCCTAGAGGCCCATCCCACGATATCCAGCATGATCCACATTCTTATGTCAAAACGGTGCCCCAAGAGGCCCCGACCAGACTCCCAACTGGTGTTGCGGCATGCCCCCCCCCCTTCCCCCGCCCCTGCTACGATGTTGCCATGGCCTGCGCATCAGAGTGTCAATGGGGGAGGGGGGGTGGAGTGCTTGAAGAGGGGCTGGATGAGAGGACGAGGAGGAGTAAGAGGAGGACACAGAGTGAAACATGAGCAGACAACGACAGCATCAATATGAAGATAATCGCATCCACCTCGCTTCTATTCGTGGGACGGCGCGGGGTGGTTAGGACAACATGCCCATACACTCTGGCATTTTTGAGGATGCGGGGGGGGGGGAGGGGGCGGGCGTCTTGCGTGGAAGTGCATCACGCTACTGCCCAGTACAGCGCGGTCAATATCGGCCCAGCCCTGGCCACCAGCTCCCACCTGGCACCCAGGAGTCATCGGTCAACATCGGCCCATCCCTGGCCACTGTTTCCCATCTGGGACCCAGGAGAGTCATTCTGGTCGAGCTCCCAACTGGGCAGAAGCACCGCTGCTGCAGGGAAACGCTGCCAGAGCCGAACCACACAATCGGAGAGCCCCGAGCCGTCAGGGCGGAGCGGGGGGGGGGGTCGAGAGGCGCTCCCGCCTCGTGCCTCGCGGGGGCCCGAACGGGAGCTGAGCTGTGGACCGGCGTTCTCGGCATCCCCCGCCGGAGTGCTCCTGGGCTGGAGAGCCGTGCCGGATGGTTCGGGCGCCCAACCCTGGCGCGCACTCCTCCCTCCTCCTCCTCCTCCTCCTCCTCCTCCTCCTCCTCCTCCTCCTCCTCCTCCTCCTCCTCCTCCTCCTCCTCCTCCTCCTCCTCCTCCTCCTCCTCCTCCTCCTCCTCCTCCTCCTCCTCCTCCTCCTCCTCCCTTGCGCGCAGGTGGCATGGACGCGCGCCTCTTCCAGAGGCTGCCCTTCGAGCGGGCGCGGCTCCCCGCCGCAGGCGGGCCCGACCCCCGCGCGAGCTGCCAGAGGACTCGGGGGGAGAGCGCCCGCCCAGGAGTCGCACGGGTCCTCCTCGAGGCCCGAGGTGCGAGGATTGAGGGTCCTGCGCTCGGGAGGGGAACGACGCATGCGCAAGAGACGGGTGGAGGAAGGAGGAGGAAGGACGGAGTGGAGGGGGGTGATCTGGGAGGTCCCTGGATGAGGGGAGGTCGGCGGACGATGGGGAAAGGAGGAGGAGGTGGGCGGGAAGGGGGGGTTGGAGAGCTTGTGGACCGAGGATGGACCGAGGGCCTTTCAGGTCTTCGGTGGTCCCTGGAGTCTCTGGGAAAGAAAGGGGAGGAGGAGGAGGAGGAGGAGGAGCAGCAGCAGCAGCAACAGCAGGAGAAAAAGGGAGGGGATATGGGGTGGACGAGGAGGGAGGGGAGGGAGGATCAGAGGATGACGTGTCTGTCACCTGTGAGCTTTACTTTGGCTGCCCGTTCGTGAGACAACCGTTTGGTTGCCTTTCCGCCACTTGTTCCGTCGTGCACAGTCCATCCCCCCCACCTCGCCCTCGCCTTCCTTTCCCCTTCCCTGCCCATACCCCTTCCCTGCCCATCTCTTCCCTCCCAGATGTCTCTCAATTGTCCACGTACTCGTCTCTCGGTTCGTGAGGGGGGTCGCTGGGTGAGAAAACGGGGTAGCCAAAGATGCTGCATGCTGTATGCAGTTGGTTTCGGCCCCACTGCCCACTTACTTCTTCGAGGTGCACAGGGAAGCGGAAAGCAGATACAGGTAGCCAGTCACCTACATCCCCCTTGTGTCAACCCCCTCTCCAGTTTTAGTACACGCCTTTCCGAAATCACCCCTTCCCCCTCCACTTCCTCTGCCCGCCCCCGTGGACATTCACCCCCCCCTTCTCTCCTTGGGACCCTTTCCGTTTCGATATACCTCTCGGAGATCTCCAGAGGTTCCCGAGGATCCAGAAGGGCGAGCATAAAAAGTCCAACAACCTAAATCCCCAATGCGTTTGAGAAGGAGAGCTGCGGAGGAGGAGAAGGAAGAGGAGGAGAGGGACAGAGGAGGGTAAGAAGGAAGAGCAGGAGCTCGATGATGGAGGTCCGAGGATCGTCCTGCTCCTCCTGGTCTCTCCCCACTTTCCACCCCCCTCCTCCTCATTCCCCCCCCCCCCCGCTCTTTTCCCTTCTCCTCCTCTTCCCCTTCCCTCTCCTCTCCGTCCTCCAATTATCCCTGGTGGTCTCCGTCCTCCTCTTCCCCTTCCCTCTCCTCTCCGTCCTTCATCCTCCTCTCCGTCCTCCTCCTCCTCCTCCTCCTCCTCCTCCCCCTTCCTTCGCCTCTCCGTCCTCCAGTTATCCCCCCCCTCTTTCTCCTCCGGTGGTGTGCAGCGGGGTCCCTTTCGAGGCGCTGCGCCGCGTGCGCTGGCCCGCGTGGCCCTCGTGCTTCGCCTCGCTGCTTGTTTCGGTCGTACGTCGGGCTTGTCCCTTTACAGGGGGAACGTCCAGAAACAGTCAAGCAAGAAGTCTAGGGACGATGCCTGGCGTATTTTGGGGCATTCGTTGGTTGAGCAGTTTTGCGTCTGTTTCTAAACGTGTCCTGCAAGATCCGCCTGTAGGGGGACATGCCCGACCTAAGTTTGGTCAAGAGGTGGAAGATTTCGAAGGCTCGCGAGAAGCGCCACAAACGTGAGTCAACCTCGTAGACCCGTCCAAATTTCCCGGTTCCCAGAGGTTCTAGATGTTCCCACCTACTCTAGCCTTGATCACCAGCAAGAATTTCGAGCGCCAGAAAAGAACCCAAACACTCGAGGGTTTTCACGTGCCGGGCCCTGGGAGACGCTGTTTCGACATTGTTTCGACATTATTTCGACACTCTTTCGACATGTTTCTGGGTGCTCGAAATTATTTTTGGGATGTGGTCCTTAAGTAGGATGTGAACAACATAAGTCTAGCCTCGACCTCGGCCTGGCCTCGGCCCATTATGGCCTCGCTCCTCTGGCCTCGGCCCTCGATCCCCCGTTCCCCTCCAGAGTCCTCCTCCTCTTCCTCCTCCTCCTCCTCCGCCGGTCACGGCCTCGATCTTCCAACTGTTGATCTGTTCACATCGATCCTTCTCCGATCTGCGGCGGCGTCGTTCTCCCTCCCTCCCTGAGCTGCCCTGGTACGCCCGTGTGGAAGCGCACCACGTGCCGTGTTCGAACTGTCCGTCCTGAGCATCGTGCGCGGTGGCTCCCCGTGCCGGCCCATGGTGTGGCGGACCTGCCGCGCCAGGCGTGCGTGTCTTCAATCTGCGCGTCGAGCTCCGTGGCAGCACGCTACGGCCTGCGTGTCGCGCATCGGGGCGGCTAGACGCTCCCTCCTCTGATGCTGTTCCCGCTTACTTTGGCCTTGATTGCAAGCTCGAAATTATGTATGGGATCTGGTCCTGAAGTACGATGGGAGCAACTAGGGGGCCACATGCGAACCCTGCCCCTACCCCCCACGATTTCTGAGGGGGAGGGTGGGGTTCACTTCGCTCGGGGGGCTTCCCGAACGAAGTGAACCCCACCCTCCCCCTCAGAAATCGTTGGGGGGTAGGGGTGGGGTTTGCATGTGGCCCCCTAGCAGCATAACCCTCCTCGCCCTCCACGCAGGCAAGGGCGCCGACCAGGAGGCGCCGTGCGGCGGGGGCAGCGGCCCGGACGACGGCCGGCGGCTCAGGGCCGCACGGGGGGCCGCGTCTGGGCCAGGCGGCGGTCGGAGAGTGACTTGGCACCGATCGGACGTGTGCGTTCAGTTCAGGAGGGGGAAAAAACACACAGACACAATTAATCGTCGATCCCCCAGAAAATATGGAAAAATATGAAATTGGGCGGGAAGGCAAAAACCCTGATAATATAGAAAATATGGGGAATACGTTTGTTTGTGTGTATTTATTTGTGTGTCCTTGGGCCCCCCACATTAGTCGCGGCGAGGGCCATCGAGGAGCGTCCTGTGGGTCATCGAGCAAAACGGGCACGCGCGAAAGCGAAAAACGTGCAACGGGGAAGAGACGTCCGAGCGATGGCGAGTGGATCCCGGGCGAGAGCGTGCTTACCCTCCAGGGAAGAGGTCACGGATTTCTGGCATCGATCTGGCCTGGCGGGTGCTTATAGGGGAACAAAAAGTGGCATAAACATAAAAACTCGGAGGTCCGCGCGGATTTCTCGGATCGGCGCTGGACCTCCCTCCCTGGCGCGCGGAGCGCGCCAGGGGCGGCGCCTCCGGCGCCGCCGGGGGGCCCCAGCGCCGATCCGAGAAACCCGCGCGGACCTCCGTGGTTTTTTATGTTTATGTCACTTGTTGTTCCCCTAGGTTAGGGGGGGTGACCCACACGTGGGGGTGAAGAAAGAAGGCCCCAAAGTGGCCCTGCGGGGCTCCTTTTGGGAACCCGCGGGCTCCGAACGGGGCCCTCACAGGACCCTGCGGGGCCCCTGGCTCGCACCTCTCGGGGGGCGCGGGCCCGCCTCTCCTCGGCGTGCCCTCCTTAGGCTTAGGTCGGGCCTGTCCCTGTACAGGAGGCACATTCAAAAATAGTGAAATAATCGTCTGGGGACCATTTGTTTTATTTAATTTCGCGCGTATGTTTTGACTCTGTATTACCTTTCCTCCACAGTCCCCCTGTAGGACACGCCCGACCTGATCCTAGGGCTCTTGGATGGGGTCCGAGCAGATGGGGTCAGAGGCTCGCACCGCATCGCCGATGCATCGCCGATGCGGCTCGATGTGGAGCCCGTGTCTCCCCACGCCGACGCCGTCGTTGCATCGCCGACGTGGCCGATGCATCGCCGATGCATCGGCGATACATCGGCGATGCGTTTGCGATGCGGCGCGATCCGTCGGCTCCACTTATTCGGGCCCCATTCAGGAGGCCTCCAGTCTTCCAGGCAAGGTTGCCGTCCAGCTGCTTCGGACGAGAACGCCGATGTTCATGACCGGGTGCTTGGTCTCAGCGGCATGCAAATTCGGTGATGCCTTTCACGCGTCGTCCGTTTACGAGGTGATTGCAGTTCTCGGTCCGTGCGAACATTCGAATCTGGAGCCGTGGCGGATGTCGTGACGTCTTGGTTCAGCAAGCGTCCATCATGGGCCAAAGGCGTCTCGTTGCCGCTGCAGTGTGACATGCACTGTTTGATGTTTAGCACGCCTGGACTCCTAGGGTGCTCTTGGCAAGCCTCATGTAGAACCGGGTCCTGAATTCATCTTTTTGGTGCCACGCCTTACACATTCATCCTTCTTCTCCTCCCCCCTCTTCGCCGTCCTGGGCATACGCTTCTTCGGTAGCAAATCATGGGAGCCTGATCTGCCTTCTTACTTCCGTTTCTAGCGTCGATTAGTGCCGATTAGCGTCCGGGAGTCGATGAGGTAGCCCCGATGTAGCGTCGATTAGCGTCGATTCGCGTCGATGCGCAAGAGCGGACAAGACGGTATGGGAGGCCCCCATGAGTTGCCACCGAAAGGAGCTTCACCTGCAGTAGGCAAATCAAACAGGAACCCCGCCTGCCTGCAGGGTCACCATCGGGGTCTCTCATCGCCCCATGCCTCCAGGGTCCTACAGAAGGTCTGGGAGTGCATGTACATTGCCCTGGGGAGGCTGGATCCATCCTGGCCCAGGGCCGCTTCCCCTCAGATCGTGACGATACAACTTCGCGAGCAGGCACCACAGAAGCCCCGGACCCCACCATGCTGCGTCACCTTCCGAGCCGGGCCAACATCCGTGAGGGCCCGTGGGGCCCGAAGCCGGGCCAAGAGCGCCCACGGTAAAGAGAATAACGCACGCCGCGCCAGCATCTCTCGGGGCCCCGGCCACCTGCAGGCGATGGATCTCTGGAGCTCTGGATCTGGCACCGCCCCCCTCTCCGCCCCCATGTCTCCGGGGGCGGCAAAGAGGGTGGTGATGACGGGGGGGGGGGGGTATCAAGGCGGGGGGGCCAGGATAGCTGTGCGGGCCTTGTGTCGTGCGCCTCTGTGGGCAAATAGCCACGAGCCTCGAGATCATCATCATCATCATAACTTACCTTCCCCGGGAAGATCCTTTATTGTCCCCACTGGAACCGCGAACTTTCTTATCCCAGGGGGTGTATTATCGCCCGCGGTTGGATATCTCCCCAGCTTTCCTGGCGCCTCTTAACCTGTCCAATCTGTCCCCGGCCCTCCCCTGTGGGCCGCGCGCGTGCCGCCGGCCACGATGTGCGCGCCCCCCCCCCCGCCCCGTCTTGGACGCCCCCCTCTCAAGTCAGGAGGAGAAAAACACACACAGACACAAGGCATCGTCGATGCCCCAGAAGATAAGGAAAATATGGGAATTGGGCGGGAAGACAAAGACCCAGAAAATATGGGAAAGTATGGGGAATCCTTGTATTTCTGTGTCTTTATTTGTGTGTCCCAGGGCCCCTTCATTGAGGCCGCCCCCGAACCCAGACCCCCGACGTCATGGTTTTTCCTTGCGGTCGACCCCTGGAGGTCTCGACCCCTTGCCCTGGCCCCTTCCCCTGGACTTTTGAGTCGGGCCTGCCCCTCTACAGGAGGAATATTCAGAAATAATGAAAAGGCAGGCTGGGGACGATGCTTTTTGACAATTCTCGACAAGTTTTGGAGCGTCTTCGGAGAATTTGTTATCTCTCTGTGGGGGGGACATGCCCGACCGAACCCTGGACCGTTTTTTTTTTTCTCCCGAGTCGTCTTGTGGACGGCCTCGAGGGGCCAGCAGGCGCCCCCCCGGAGGCCGAACCTACCCCAAAAAGCCTCCCGCCAGGCTCTGCTCCCTGCCGCGAAGGAGGCGGTCTCTGGGAGCGCGCCGCGCGCCGCGCGCCGCCGCCCGCCGGCCGCCCGCCGCCCGCCGCCCGCCGCCTGGCCCAGGGCCGCCTCGAGCTGCGCCGCCCGCCCCCGCCCCCGGCCGCGCCCCCCCCCCCCCCCCTGGGCGCAGGCCTGCGGAGGCGAGAGGCCGCGCCGGCCCCCCGCCGCGCGGCCCGGCCCGTGCCCCGCCGCGCCGCGGGGCGGCCGCGCTGCGGCGAAGCAGTGGCGCGACGCGTCCCGGCGTGCCTGTGTGGGCACACCAGAGGGAGGTTCTGAGAAGCTTTTTTTGTGGTCTGCGCGAGACGTTCTTTGGACATTTCTGGCCGGGGCTTTTCTATGTTTTACATTAAAAAAAAGAAGCGCATCGGGTTTATGCTCTAAGCACCTTGCTTTTACGAGAACCTGTTTGGGCTCTAAGGAGACTTCGTGGTAGGCCCATCGGAATGCCGGGACGGTCGGTCCCTGCTCAAGAGGAGGACGTGGGCGCGAACAAAAACAAAACCGGCTCTGTAGGTTGACATCTGGCGCGTCCTCCACAGGAGGAGGACTCAAACATCCAAAATCCGATTGTAGGGTTAAGTCGGGCATGTCCCTCCACAGGGGGAATATTCAAGAATAGTCAAAAGATAGTCTGGGGACTATTGTTTGTGTATCTTTTGGCATCTTTTGAATTTTTTGGGGTATTTTTAATTTTTGGTCCAAAATCTCCCTGTAGGAGGACAGGCCCGACTCAATTGTAGGGGAGACGTGCCCGACCCACGTCGACGGGCGCCTCTGCCAGGCCTCGGGCCACGGGGTCCTCGCGAGAAGCTGCCCGGCTCGGAGGAGGACGCAGACAGATGTGGGGTCCGGGGCTCTGGTGGTGACCGTTTCTGCGCTGTTCCCTCCTCCTCCTCCTCCTCCTCCTCCTCCTCCTTCTCCCCCTCCTCCTCCTTCTCCTCCTCCTCCTTCTCCTCCTCCTCCTCCTCCTCCTCCTCCTCCTCCTCCTCCTCCTCCTCCTCCTCCTCCTCCTCCCCCCCCCCCTTCTCCGCCCTCCTCCTCCTCCTCCTCCTCCTCCTCCTCCTCCTCCTCCTCCCTCCTCCTCCTCCTCCCCCCTCCTCCTCCCCCCCCTCCCCCTCCTCCTCCTCCTCCTCCTCCTCCTCCTCCTGCTGTTCCTCCTCCTCCTCCTCCTCCTGCTCCTCCTCCTCCTCCTCCCCCTCCTCGAAAAACTTCCAGGTGGGAAGCATCATATGTCCTCGGGCCTGTGGGCCCTCCGGGCAATGACAAAACCATGGCGGGAGGTTTTGCCTGCCATGTTTGGCCCCTGGGGGGGGGATGGGTCGAGACCTCCAGGGGTCGAGGCAGCGGAAAAATCATGACGTCGGGGGTCTGGGCAGAGGGGTCCGAGTAGATGGGGTCGGAGGGTCGCACCGCATCGCCGAGGCGATGCGGCTCGATGCAGAGCCCGATGTTCTCCACCCGGACGGCGTTGGCGTATCGTCGACGTCGCCGATGCAGCGCTGATGCAGCGGCGACGCATCGCCGACGTGTCGGCGAGGCGGCGAGGTCCTCCGGCCCCATCTACTCGGACCCCATCTCGGAGGCCTCTAGCAGGCAGATGGGGTCTGGGGCTGCGGTGGTGAGGTGATTGCTTGCGATGTTGGGTTGCGTAGGGACATGTCCGACTCGAGGGAGTCTCGGCGGGTTGCCAGGAGGAGGCGGCCCGGCGCCTGGCAGCCTCTGCTGCTCGTCGGCGGGGATGGGGGGGTCTCGCCCTGCCCGTCGCCGCGCTGCCTCTGGAGGGGGAGCTCGGCGGTTCGGAGATGGGGCCCTCTGGCACGGGGCCCTGAGGACAGGAGTAAGTCGGGCCTGTGCCTCTGCAGGGGGAATCTTCAAAAAGATGTAAGACACAATCTGGAGACGCTGTTCCTATTATTTCGGACCATTTCGGGGGCACGTTTCGGAGTAGTTTTCATTGTTCCGTCCAAGCATCTCCTGCAGGAGGACAGGCCCGACTTCAGGATAGGACCTGGCTCGAAGAGGAAAGATGGCATCCACCTGAGCCATGTGGCGCTCCTATGAGAGGACATGCCCGACCCAGGGGCAGGATCCCCGACCTTCCGGGAGGGCTAGAAAAACAGCACCAGGGCAGCGACGCCCTAATCCCTGTCGAGGTTTGAGGCAATCCAGATAGATCTATAGGTCTATATATATGTAGGTCCTAGAAATGGGATGCATATACATACATATATATATATGTCCTATATATATAGAGATCCAGGTAGATCTCTATAGATCTAAACATAGCACAGGAGGAGCAGTCTAACATTGTCGGAAAATAGTATGGGGACGATTCTTGGTTGAGCCCAAGGCGGCAGCGCACGCGCGGTGCGTCGCGCGTTGCGGGCCGCGAAGTGCGAAGTTGCAGGTCGGGCCTGTCCCTCCCCCACAGGAGGAGCAGGCAAAATTGCCAGGAAATAGTAGGGGGACGATGCTTGGTCGACGATGTTGGGCCATTTGGGAACCCACGCCTTGCTTATTGCTTTTATTCCTCGTCCAGAGTCCGCCCGTGGGGTGACATGCCCGACCTAAGGTTGCAATTCTGACTTTGCCCTGGTCCGAAATCCGGCTCCATCCAGCTTAATCCCGCTTAGTCCGCGGCCGAATCCGGCGCAGCAGCAGCCGACCTCTGGGGTTCAGTCATCTTTCATGCTTCCGACGAAGACCTTCCAGCAGTTGCATCGTCAGAAAAAAAACATAGGGTGTCTCCCTGGAGAAAGGAGGACTGGCATAACCGCACACTGTCGGAGCTCGGCTCGGAGTTCTGGCCTCGGCGCCATGGCCCGCCTGGCGGCTCCTCCGGCGCCCCCCATGGCGCGCGGAGCGCGCCGTGGGAGGGGGCCCGGCGCCGATCTGAGGAATGCGCGCGGACCTCCGGAAGTTTAGCCGAATGTTGGTTCTACTTCTTCAGCTAGCCCGCATAGTAAGGATGAACGACGTTCCAAGGTTACCTTTGCTTCCTTCCCCTTCGCCCCATCCTTGCCGCTGTCGCTGGCCGCGCCCCGCCCGCAAAGTGTCGGCATGGCCTCCATCATGGCCCTTGCATTCTTATTATCGTGCGTAATGATTCCGCGTCCACTCCCTTCCACCCCATATAACCGTAATAACACAGTGAAGACGTGGCCTCACTGAGGTCCCCGCCTCTGCGTTGCCGGGATAATAGATCTTGGCGGTTTCGTCCCATACATCTGCAGAGCAGCCCCCATATCCCTGATGCTATTTTGGCCCTCCTAACCCAGACCCCCGACGTCATGATTTTTGTTCATGACGTCGACCCCCAAAGGTATCGACTCATTTCCCGGGACCGGTTTTTCATCCTGAGTCGTTTTTTCAAGGTCTCGAGGGCCGGTAAGCGCCCCCAGAGGCCGAGAATAGCGAAAAACATCCCGCCGTGATTTTTCATTGCCCGAGGGGGTTTGGGAGCTCAGGCCCCCACCCAAAGGGCTGAGGATCCACCCGCAAGCACAAGCACAGCTCCCAACTGGGAGCCCACGGCAGTGGCCTGGGCTCTTCTCCGTGCTGGCGTTCCTGCCCACACACCGCTTCGGCGTATGGTTTGTCAGTCAGTCTTGGTTTGACATATCTGCAGAACTGAGCCCCTATCCCTAATGTTTTTTTTCCGAGGAGGAAGGTGCCCATACCTCTATACCCCCTCGCCCGTTTTCCTCTTGTGGGACCTCCTTGGAGGCCCTCGTCGCCACCGCTGGATTCGCCTCCAAATCCTGGTCAGGACGCACCCTGGGAGAGGTCTGGCGAGCAGCGGTATCGGTACCTTCTGGTTTCCCCAGTTTCGTTTTGGTCTCCCTCACTTATTAGGTACTTTTTCATGGTTCGTCAGTACTCCCTGTCCCCTTGACCCTGTGGGTGGGGACCGGAGTATTCCCTAACCCTAAGAGTTAGGGGTCCCCCCCACCCTTGGGGTTGATTCATTAGTACTCCTAAACCTTCATATTCCTCGACTAGCACCCGAGTGCTTCTGGCCCTCCTAACTTGGATCCCCCCCCCAAAGGGTTACTAGATGGGGTCCCTTTCTGGTCCAGCAGTGCCCCCCCCCCCCCTGGTGGGAGTCCGCCTCGCCCCGTCGGCGCCAGCCGCGCCCCGACGGTTGGAGCGCCTCTTCTGCGCGAATTGGGCGCAGCGGTGGTGCTCCGCGGCCGGGGCCGCTCTCGGGGGACCGTCGCTGGGGCCGGCGACCCCCACGCCCGCGGGGCGCCTGTGACGGGACTCGGAGTACAGGTGCCAGAGGGCTCCAAAGGATTTTTTTGGAGAGGGGGTTCTCCAGAGAGCCCCCCCAGGGGCCTCAGAGCCTCGTCAAGAAAGGGGGTGCGAAGCCCCTGGGGAGCC
>CAUYUJ010015099.1:300937-313437 GCA_963575745.1 Prorocentrum cordatum | reverse complement strand
CGCCTGCGCCGCCGAGCTGCGCCCCCGGCGCGGAGCGCCCGCGAGGGATTTGGCCCACGGCCTCGCGGGGGCTCCGAGGGCGGTGGCCGTTCCCAAGGCGGAGCGGGTGCGCGCGGTGCCCGAGGGCGGGGGCCCGCCTGGCGGCTGCCAGGCAGGGCCCCGCCCGCGGGGAGCGGAGGAGCTGCCGTCCGCTCCTCGGCGGCAGGGCGGCGGAAGTAGGGAGCCACGTGCAAACCCTACCCCTACCCCCCAGGATTTCGGAGGGGGAGGGTGGGGTTCCCTTCGCTCGGGAGCTCCCGAACGGAGTGACCCTAAGCCTCGGAAATCGTGGGGGGTAGGGGTAGGGTTCGCACGTGGCCCCCTAGGAAGGCCGGCAGAAGCCGGCGGAGGGCAGGCGAGGGCGGCTCCGCCGGCGCTCCAAGCCGGCGGAAGGTCGGCGGAAGCCGGCGGAAGCAGCAGAGACGCCCCCGAGAGGTGCCGACCTCGTTGGCTTCCGGGTGTCCGGGACCTGCCACATGCCCACGGCGGGGGCTCGCCGCGCCCGGGGCGCGTCGTCTGTTTGGGGCCCCTGCCGCCGGGATGCGTGCCGCCGCTCGCCGCTTCTGCGGGGGTCGGTGGGGGATTCTTCGCGGCCGCCTCCGAGGCCAGGGCGCACATCGTCACGACGGGGACTTGCCGTGCCTGGGGCGTGTGGGCTGATGGGGGCCCCTGCCGCCAGGACCCGTGCCGCTGTCCGCTCCTCCTGGGCTCGGCGGGCTTCTTCGCGGCCGCCATCGGGCTGGTCGCCTACGCACAGGCGGGCAGCCGAAGTCGCCGCGTCGAAAAGGAAGCAGGAGGGGAGGGCTTTGGGTCGGGCCTGTCGCAAAGGAGGCCCCGACCCCATGGCGTGAGGAAGCGAACGCCTGACACAGGAGGCCCCGATTGGCTCACTCCCAAAAATGATCAGGAGGGGACAAAAAACACGGACACTATTGATCGTCGGTCCCAAAGAATATGGGAAAATATGGGAATTAGGCGGGAAGACGAAAACGCAGAACATATGGGAAAGTATGAGGAATCTTTTTATTTGTGTGTATTTATTTGTGTGTCCTTGGGCCCCTTGAAAAGAGGCGGGGGAGGAGAACGAGCAGCCTCCAGGACTGGGATCCCTTACCACCTCGTGATTCTCGTTATCGTCCTGATCTGCCTCCTCCTCTACTTCCGCATTGATCTCATTGTCCTTCTCCTCCTTATGCTCGTCTCTCTTCTTCCTTCCGTCCTGTTTTGCCTCGCCTGAATGTAGACAGGTATAGCGTAGACCCTCACGCTTGAGGTTGAGCTGCGCAGGAGAGTTCTGACATGGGTCGCCCAGGAGAGGGCATCAGACATGCATCGAAAGTGTTGGCATCTCGTTGTCGGCGGACGACGGCAGAGACAAGGCGAGGTTGGCTCGCGGGCGGAAGCTGGCGCAAGTAAGCCACGCCGCCCGCAGGAGATTGTATTGTTTTTTGCTTGCAGTGGAGTTTCGTCCATAAGAAGCCGTCCACAAGAAACCCAACCCTGAGACCCCAGGACACCCATTGTTTTTTTCGTGTGGGAACGTCACGCTGTCCAGTAGCAAAACCATCGACACCCCAGAAACCCAGGGCACCCTGGAGGTAAGCAGGGTGTTTCTTGGCATGGGCCCCCACCGTAAAGGTGTCTGGAACCAGCCACATGGACCGGACGGATACGATCGCTTCTGCCCCGGCTTTGGGTTAGGTTGGGCAAGGGCATAGGGGGCTGACGGCGAAGCGGGGGGAACCGCGTGCGCTCGGCGCTTCCCCGAAGAGAGCGCGCGCCGACCGCGGCCCCCCCCCCGCGGATCGTGCGCTTTGCGAGCGCGGCGAGAGCGCGTGTTATTCTCCTTCCGCTTCTCGGCGTTCCCGCCTCCCCCCTTCTAGGACGTAACACCTGGGAGGTCGACTTCTGATCATTGCTGGTAAACCACTGGTCGATACTGGCACCACCTGGCTTGATCCCCCTGAATCCCTTCCCATTCGCCTTCTCTGGCTGGCCTGCTCCCGCCCGATCCGGCTGGATCCCGGGCACCATCGGGCATTCTCCGCCGCACTGGCCCCCGAATCGGGTCTCGTGGCCCCGTTCTGACGAAGACCCCCTTGGACTTGCCTGCACTAATGGAGGATGACGATTCATAAATGACCGGGGGTCGTGTTCACGCGGCGGCGCCCGGGATGACGATTAGAAAAAACCGGCCGCGGGCTGGAAAACCTTTTTTATTAAAATCGTTCTCCTCCGGTCAGAAAATTCGGCAGAAACTTTTTTATAAATCGTCATCCCGCATTACCCCCTCCCCCCCGGCCAGCAGGTGCAGCTCGCGCCCAGCGGCGGCCCGCCGATCACGCGGGGCGCGGCGCGCAACCTGGAGGTGCCGGCCACGCTGGAGAGCGACGCGGCGGCCCTGCACGGGCCCGCGGGTGGCGGCCAGGCGGCGTCGGCCGAGGCGGCGGCGGCTAGCACCACCGCGTCGGCCAGCGCCACCGCCGCGACGTCGACGGCCACCGCGGCCACGACCCTCACGGCCACCACCACCGCCGAGGCGTCGTGCGCGGCCGCGGGCGAGGACTGCATGGCGTCCGCGTGCTGCGCGGCGGCGGGGGCGCAGTGCTACCAGAAGAACCAGACGGCCGCATTCTGCAAGCGAGAGTGCCTGCCCGGCCCCGACATGACGGACCAGGAGTACGCCGTCTGGACCTGCGAGGACCGAGGGGGCCTCTCGAGGCAGGTGTGTTTTTTAGGGCACCCGCGCCGCGGAGGGCCGCGGCACGACACGACAGACGAGCGGCGGACGACGGACGAACGTCTCGGCGGCGCGGGGGGGAGGAGGAGGAGGAGGAGGAGGAGGAGGAGGAGGAGGAGGAGGAGGAGGAGGAGGAGAGGAGGAGGAGGAGGAGGAGGAGGAGGAGGAGCCACGTGGGTTGGAGCCCAACCTTTTTTGGGGGGGCCACGGGGCCCCGCGGCCCAGCGCGGCGTCGAGCCGCCGCTGCGGCACGCCGGCGCTTCCGCGCGCAGGATAGCGCCGCCAGCCCCCCAACGGCGGCAGCGCGGCCGCCCGCGCGCGCACCAGCGCGCCCACCGAGGCGAGAGGGTGCACGCGCGCCGCCGCCTCCGCAGCCGCCATACCCGCCGGCGACTCGGCCTCCATCGGGCCCTGCCCACCCCGACCTTCCAGAGTGCTAGAAATTAGCGCTCCAGACCTATAGATCTATCTGGACTGCCTCAAACCTCGACAGGAATGAGGACGTCGATGCCCTGGTGCTATTTTTTAGTCCTCCTGGAAGGTCAGAGCAGGAGGGAGGACACCGGGCGAGTGGGGTCCGGGAGGCTCGCCCGGTGCAGCCGCAGGCTGCGCAACCTCGATCGGCGGGGCCCGTGAGGCACCCGGCCCTGCAGTCATGGGGGCAGCTCCACCCCGACGGGGCCCGGCGGCTCGGGAGGCGATCGCCACCCGGGAGCCTCGCTACCTCGACCGGGCCAGGAGACCCGAGAGGAGGCCCGGGAGGGCCATCAAGGGGCACTCGTTCCCCTCCAGTGGCGAGGTGGCGCGGCACCATGGCGAGTATGATCTCCCATACACAACCACACACGCACACGCACGCGCACGCGCACGCGCGCACACACTCACGCACACCCACACCTACACACACACACTCACACACACACACTCACGCACACGCACACGCACGCGCACACACACACACACATACACACACACAGACACACACACACATACACACACATACACACACGCGCACACACGCGCACACACGCACACACACACACACGCACACACACACGCACACGCACACGCACACGCACGCACACACACACACACACGCGCAAACAAACACACATACACATACACACACACACTCTCTCTCTTTCAGAAGCGCACGCAAACATGCACACTCCCCTTTCGGACGTCCGCGCGGCTCTCGTGGGTCCGCGCGGACCTCCGCAAGTTGACACAGCGTTTTCTTGCTGCTCCTCTGCAGGAGCTCGGGCCCCGCACCCCAGGCATGCGAAAACGCACCGACTGGACGTCGATGCCCATCCCCAAATGGGTGCAGCAGCACTGCTCGCCGAGCGGCGCCGATTGCCTCGACACGATGTGCTGCAGGGAGGATCGGAGAAGTAAAAGGCACGGTACCCGACCCGTACCCTTCCATCGTTTTGCATTTGTGGGTCTTCCAGAGGCACTCGTCACCACGGCTGGATTAGCTTCGAAATTCTAGTCAGAACGCATCCGAGGAGAGACCCAGGGAGCGCAGCGGTATCGGGAAGCCTCTTGGCTTCCCCAGAGGAGGGCACGCAGTGCTACAAGAAGAACGACACGGTCGCCAGGTGCAAGCCGTCCTGCGCGCAGGGCCCAGACTTTGAGGACGTCGACCCGGGGAGTTGGGGCTGCGAAAAGGTGGGCCCGCGCACGCCGGGCCAGATCAACCTGGTCTGGGGGGGGGGGAGTTGGAGGACGAGGAGGGTAAGGAGGCGGAGAAGGAGGCGGGTAGGAGGAAGAGGAGGAAGAAAATGAGGAGGAGAGGAGGAGGAGGAGGAGGAGGAGGAGGAGGAGGAGGAGGAGTTAGAAGAAGCAGAAGAGGAAGAGGCGCCGCAGGAGGAATATGGGGTCAAGGCGATGAAGAGTTGCCGGGCGCAGGAGGAGAGGGAGGAGGGGGAGAGGGGAGGACGGGGAGGTCAACGTGACGGACTTGCCGATGCCCAAGTGGGCTCACTCCGCTTGCGCCGGCGCCGGGGAGAACTGCAGCGCTAAGCAGTGTTGCAGCGAGCCGGGCCACCGATGCTTCAGAAAGGACAAGGAGTGGGCCGCCTGCAGGCCCGAGAGATTTGAATCTGAGGGGGGAAAGGGAAGGAGGAGGAGGAGGAGGAGGAAGAGGCGCGGCGGCGGAGCTCTGCAGGTGCACGAGTCTGGCTGCTCTAACACGGGGCATTTGCAGGACAGCTCAAGCGCCTAGAGTGCGCTAACGAATAGCGGTGCATTCGCACGGAGGGGGGGGGGCCAGCGTGCCACGGCTAACCCAGCTCGGAGAAAACCCTGGGGCCAGGCCACGCGGAGGCCTCGACAAAACTACAAAACTACCAACACACGAGAGAGAGCCCAGGACCACCCTGGAAGGAACAGAAGATTTGAAACGCGAGCCCGAAAACTCAAAGCCAAAAAGTTGGGCCCAGGAGAGGGGACCGTAAATTCGGACCGAGGCAACCCCAACAGTGTTGTCACCGTCGGGCTCCTCCCTCCTCCCTCCTAGCAGGGCCATTAATGAGACGGAAGATCGCATCATCGAGAGCGGGGGACGAGGTGAGGCGAGGACGACGCTCGGACGACGAGGAGACAAGAGGAGGACGAGTGGAGGAGCAGCGGGGCGAGGTGGCGCCGCTCGAATGGCAGCGCCGCGTGCAGGACGGGGCTCAGGATGCATCAGATCACGAGGCCGCCGTCGCTCAGCACCAAGAGTGTCCGTATTTCCATGTATCAAAGGCCGAGGTTCTCCATGCCATCCAGCGCCAACTGCATCAGCCTCTCCTGGTGGGACCGCGGAGGCGTCCCTCTCTTGATGGTCGCCCCGAGCTGGACGAGGCCCGAGAGTACTTCCACTTGGATCCCCGACCCGCTGGCCTCCAAGAAGATCTTCATCGTCGCCCGATCGTGCGTGAAGCCTATCTTGCAGAACCTGCAATGGGAGTCCAGCGTCTCGTTGGTCATGCTCTGATCGGCCTTCACCGTGTCCATGTAGTTCTTGATCCTCGCCGCAGTCTGCGCACCCACTCGATCTCCTTGCTGCTGCAAAGCCCCGACTAATGTGAGCCATAAGTGAGGATGTGGTACACCGAGTTTGTCTAGTTCCACGACTCTCACGCCATTCTGGATCTCCTGGCGATGCTGGAGGCGGAGGCGCTGAGCCTCCTGCACAAAGTACCTGCCCGTCAACCGCATCGCCTGGCACACCTCGTGGTCCGCCTGCAGGTGCGCTATGTTGAAGACCACCGACTCCAGAGCTGCCAGCCCCTGCCGCGTGTGCAACGCCGACCTGACTAGCACTGGCATGATCGCCTGCACGAGTTCGATCGGCATCGGCTCGTCCTCGAGGCGGAGGACGTCTCCGCGGTTGAGGCCGTAGTTGTTGTCGGCCGCGTCGAAGAGCTGCGCCAGCATCTGGTTCAAGTTGCCGCCCTGTCGTTGCTGCTGTGGATGGCGCTGCTGAGGCGGTGGCTGCGCGCCTCCCGCCGCCGCGTGCGCCACCGCAGCAGGGGCGGGCAGGCCTGCTCCCACCGGCTGTCCCGCGCCCGCGGCCGCGGGCTGGGGCTCCGCCGCGGGCCCGCGCCTCGGTTGGCCTCCTGCTGGAGGGCGCTCTCTGCTGGGCCTCGGGCCTCCCCTCCGTGCTGCGCCCGCGCCTCGCTCCCCGCTGCGTGAGCGCAAGGCGTCGGCCCTGTCTGCCCCTCCGACGCTGAGGGCGCGAGAGGCCAGATCCATCAGGCTGAGTATCGTAGAAGATCAAGTCAGGTGCAGGTGGCGCGTGTACTTCCCGTATGTGTAGCTGCAACTCGGCGAGGCTCTCGAAAGCCCCGATCTTCCTTGAGGTAGGCGGCATGTTACGAACGAAGCATTCGGGGGTCGTGTCGATATCCAGGCAGAAGGGGCAGTGGAGGTCAGACGGGACGATAGGCTCGGGTGCATAGGGGCTCCAATCTGTGATGCACCTGCGCCTTCGGAGTGACATGGCAACATGACGCTTGGCCGTGACCTCGCTCTTGAACGTGGACATGCAATAGGGGCACTGGCTAGTGACAACCAATAGATGAGCGGGAACTCGCAACTTATGAGAAGGATGGTGCACCTGATGCGCCCGCAGAGCCCCCTTGCTGTAGAACACCTGCCCGCAGACAACCTCTGGATCGTCTCCTGGAAGCTCACAAACATGCGCCTCTGGAGGGCCTTGCTCGGGGTCTTCTGGGTGATTATTACTTCGGGGGCCTCGAACTTCGGGTACCTCTCTGAGCTTCTCTGGATTGAACCTGCAGAAGAGCCTACCCACCATGTCCCTCGTGAAGATGTCACGCACCGAATACTCAGCCAGGAACTCGGGGCCCCCCTCGAGGTACTGCAAGGCCTGGAGGTCCTTCTGAAGCAACTGGGCCCACGGATTCGCAGACGGGCTCACCGTCCCATCCTCCAGGAAAGTGTCGGCCTCCTCCAAGCCTTCCAAGGTCCCGAAGAGCGCTACCAAGGGCTGCCTGCTGTCCTGGGGGTACTCAACGAACCGTTGCCACTGGCGAAGCCTTCGAACCAACAACTCAGCACGGGCATTGGTGATGCGCATTTTTGTCAGCAGCGTGCTCTCGGACAGGGAGCGGTACTTCAGTCGAGCTCCGTCTGGAGCACCTTCTATGAACTCAGGCTTGCGATCGCGCAATACTACTCTCGCAAATCCCAGGACGACGGCATCCAGTCGGCGAAGGTCCTGCTTACCGAGAAGGTAGGTCTCCAACCCCGAATACGCAGCCGACAAGATGATGCCTTTAAACGCCATCCTCTTCAATCGAATAGAATGAGTAGCCTCCCAGAACCTGCCCATCCTCCTCCAAGCTGGCCTCGTCGCCTCCACCCTCCGCCTAACTTCTGCTGCACTCCCACCCGTAAGCTGCTCCATCCCTCCCAGGTACAGACTCTCTGCAGCCACCACCCCAGGCACAGCAATATCTTTGGCAAGTAGAACTCGAGTAGCCGTGTATGCCCCTGGGCCCGTCATAACTGGCATGCACAACTCCTTGTCGGGGTTCTGAGAAAAAAACCGCCTCCCTCCTCCAGCTTTCTGTCCAGGACCTGGTTAGACGCCAGAAGTTTTTGCCTTGCTTCTACAGGGTTCGGGGCACACAAGGGTACAGTCTGATGTATATCGTCAGCATAGTCTCTGACCGAGACGTCGTGCATCGCATCCGTCAGCGCACACGTCATAATGTTGGCGGCCCTGGAGAGCAAAGCAGGTTGGGACTGTCGTGCCACTTGGGACAAATCAGGCTGCTCTAGTAGCTCGTCCCGCCAGGCCTCCACAGGGCGAAGAAAGCTACGCGCGAAAAGCTCGCAGGCGTTCCCGTCCCCCATCCCAGATCCATGCGCCGGCTGATAGTACCCCACTTCCTCCCCCGCCCTGATCTCCATCACCGCCTCCTCGTGCCGTTGATGAAAGAAGGCACGATCTTGTGGGTGCGGAATGACCTCTAAGACCGTGCGCGCAAGCTCCTTTTGCGAGGTCGAGGGGGACGCATTCGACATGTCCTTTTTGACGAGTATGTGTGATACCCCCAGTTTCTTCAACCTCCAACTGTGGATTTTTGCAACCAGTTGTGCATTTTGACGTGCTCGATGTGCTGCGTATCCATGTGCGTGCGGGGGTAGGGGAGGATGATCGCTGCGAAGGTAGAGGCCCCGATGCCAAGCTTTCCCCATCGGACAGTAACAATGGATAAGTCGCATGGCCTTCGTGCCCCGCTTGAGGTTCCCCTTGGAGAGCTGAAAGGTCCTACTCCAATGCCAGCACGACGGAGTCCTAGACTTCGCCCTAAGTTGTCTGAGTAGCCTCCGAAGTCGCTCCGCGAAGTTCGGGCAGTGTACGTGCATGCGGGATTCCACCGTTTCCAATTGAGCATCCGTTAAATGATGGGTGAATGGCCACTCCCCCGTGGTCTGCTTCGTGACGTGCTGTGCAAGCCAGTACCACAGTTCAGCTGGCAACGAGTGGCTCGGGGCATATCTTCTCCTCGCTGCACGGCGTAGCTGACCTAGCGTGCGGAACCAGTCGTCCCAGGCAAGCGAAGCAGCGGCACCGCCTAAGACCCCGGGGCCGTCCTCCTGCAGGCGCTGGAGTTCGGTCCAGGATGGGTCAGATGGCGACTGCAGCACCTTGGCCGAGAAGCCCCCGTCTTTGGCAGAGGCCTTCATTGTCTCCTCCCACTCCTGCAGGCTCGGGCGATACGAGTCTGGAATGTTGAACGCCCGCTGTCGTGGCCCCCTGCACCTCGCGCCAATCTGGTAGACCACCCTCCACAGATTGCTGGTGTCGTTCGAGCGTCGGTGTAGATCTGCTTATTCCAGTAATCTGTCTATGTGAATCGTGTCCAACTGTCGTCGCTCTCGCTTGATAAGCCGATCCAACTCACGAAGTCGCAATCGAACTGCCTCAGCAACATGCGTGGCACTTGCCATGGGAGCGTCCAGCAAAACGGGTTGGCCGCCGCCTCCACGCGGTGTCCCTCGGAGCGATTCCTCCAACCCCGAGGGCCTCTGGGAGGGGGTCGACCACCCAGCGACGACTGAACCTGGCGCGCCAGGCGCGCCAGGATTTTCGCCAGCAGGGAGTCCAGGTTGAGGGTCGTCAGGCCGATCGCGACGTCCTCCAGCAGCAGCCTCTGAAGCTGGGATACCCTCAGCGCCCCGTCTATCACGAATAAGTTGCTTCCCAATCAGAGATGGCTCTGGTAGCAGTCCAAGAGCAGGAACTCCAAAGCCCAACTGAGAAGACTGCCGCTCCAGATCTTCGGTGTTGCTCTTCCAGAAGGCGTCGGCAGGTCGCAGTGGATCCAGTTCAGCAGCAGCAGGTCCTGGGTCACTCCGAGAAGCAGGTAGGTCAAGAAATTGCACTGGCAGCTTCGAAGTATCGGGGACCGCTTTGGACGGCGGCTTCTGTCGTGTATCTGCCAGTAGAGTCCCAAGCTGGTCCAGGAGCTGCTGGTCCTGGGGGTTCAACCTCAGCTGCCGTCGAAGTTCCAGGAGTTCGCGTCGCCGTTCACGGTACGCTCGGGAGTAGCCCCCCTGCTGGCTCGTCTGCTGTAGCTCTGGAAGGGCTGCGGCGCGTAGGTCAGACACCAGTGCGTCCCAGGCCTGGTTGGGGTCGGTCCTGCCTGTATCTCTATACCACTCCTGCTGCTTGGACGCCGAGAGTCTTTCGATCTCCATAAGAATCTCTGACCCACTGCCATCGTGCTGGAGCATCTTCCATATCTGATCTCGATCCCATCGGGGCTCTCTCTGGGTCGGCGACGGCGCTGTGAGAGCGTACTGGGCCGCCCAGAGCAGTGGCGCGTGATCTCGTGGTTTGACATCTGGTATTACTTGCAACTCTCTCTGAGCTCGTCGAAGAATCTTGCGCCTCTGCGTAAGCTGGATGGCCTCCGCTGGTACGAGCAGATGGTCAGGGTTACTGGTCGAGTCTACGCCATATGTCGGGCCCGTCGGGAAGAACGAGTCGGCAACTGCCATCTGCTCCATGCGCAGGATGCGCCATATGCCCTCTGAAACCTCACTCTCGACGCCAGTGGCGAAACGACCGACCTGATAATCGTCATGAGTTGGCGTCGGCAATCCTTGGCCAACCTTCCGAGCCCCAAATTGACAATTCGAATCCAAACCAACCACCACGAGAGACCTTTGCTTACTCTCCTGGATCATCTTGTGCACCCAGTCCGTGACTCTCTTACAGGTAGATCTCCATGCTTCCACTGGCATATTGCTGGGCGGCGGGTAGTACACCGTGATCAATGTCAAGTAGAACTGGCCGCTCTTGATCCTCAACAGGCCTCCTCTCCCCGCGAGGTCCGTCGGGGCCGCGCGCACCTCGCAGATGCGGGAGTCCCTGATGCACCTCCTTCTCACGAAGATCGCACATCCCGCACTTTTGTTGGTGTGCCTGCCTTTCTCCCAGCCATGCGAGAACATCTTGTGATGCGACAACTTCATCGTGCTAACTGGTGCCTTCAGTCTCTGTCTGCATGTCGTCGCAGGACAAAGTATCACATCTGCGAACTTCAGCGAGCAACTGATCTCCTCCGCCCTCCAGGCCTCTGCGATGTGCAGCGGGTTGTAAACGACCAGGTTCAGCAGATTGTTCCACATCCAAGAAAAGAAAAGGAATGATATCGCGTGTTAGTAGAACGTAGAAGTGTGATTGTGTAAAATGGAATGAGCCCCCCCCCCCAGGCTCGTGAAGCGGTAGGAGGAAAGTCCAAGTACCGTACGAAGCCCGTGGTGTCGCTGGCCTGGGGCGCAGGGGCTGGAGGAAGAGGAGGAGAGAGGAGAAGAGAAGAGAAGAGACGAGACGAGAAGGGGCGGTGTGCCAGAGGGGGCGTGGATAATTGCCGCCTTCGGGCGCCCCCTCTGGAGGGGGTGCGTCGACTTGGGCGTGGGGCCGCATCCGATCCTGCCCACCTGCGCCGTAGGTGTAACTCCCTCTTGTGCACGAGCCTCATCTCATGAGGGGTGCGCCTACACTGGGAGAGGGCTCGCATGCGAACCCTCCGGGCAAGGTCCGCGCGAGGAGTTTGCCGAGTTGGGTGTGGGCGCACCACCTGCGCAGCCGCCCGCTGGAGCCGCAGACGTGGCTCCCCATGGGGCACTATCCGCGTGAGAGGTGTGCTAAAATGGGCGTGGGCCCACATCCGAGCGCTTTCGCTGGAGCTGTGGGTGGTTGGGCTGGCTCCCTCTGGGGCATGGCGCGTCGAGGGATGTGTTCAAGTTGGACGTAGGTCCGCCTGCGAGCCCTCTCGCTGGTGCCTTGCTAGTCGGAGCTCACTGTAGGACACGATCTGCAGGCGTGTGTGGGTGTGCCGCGATGAGCGGCGAAACGGCAGCATCAGCGAAAGGGCGGGGAGGAGGACGTGGTGGTGGTGGAGGCAGACAGGAGGAGGAGGAGGAGGAGGAGGAGGAGAAGAAGGAGGAGGAGGCGAGTCGAAGAAGAAACAGTTGCATAACCATACACGTTCGGAGCTTCGCGCGGATTTCTTGGGTCGGCGCTGAGGCCCCGCGCATCCAGCGCCGCCCCCCGCGCGCTCCGCGAGCCAGGGAGGGCGGCCCTTGCGCCGACCCAACAAATCCGCGCGGAGCTCCGGAAGTTTATGGCCATGCAGTCTCTACTTCCTCCAGAGAAAGGCGGGGGTGGCGGGGGAGGAGAACGCGGGCGCGCGGCGCCGCTGGGGCAAGCCGAGGGTCCAGCTCGACAGGAGGGTCTCAGGCAACAGGGCACGGAGGGCTCTGGTTCAGTTATGGGGTTGAGCTCTGGGGGATCGGAGCACTGCTGCTGCGACAAGGCTGGGGAACCTTCGAGAACCTTTCAGAAGGTCTCCAAGGACCCCCCCACCGCCCCCCACCCCCGCAGAACATGCCATATATACACACATCTACGCAGGACCCCGCAGTTGTGGATAAGAGTGAGGGGCGGCGAGGTCGTCGGCAGTCTGGGAGGCTCTGAAGAAGCCCTCCGAAGGCGCTGCTGTGCTTTAATGGCTTATACAACGGGCCCGCCGCACGTGCCGAAGTTTCTCGTCAAATCAATGTGTGTGTGTGCGTGTGTGTGTGTGTGTGTGTGAATGTGTGTGTGTGTGTGAATGTGTGTGTGTGTGTGAATGTGTGCGTGTGTGTGTGTGAGTGTGTGTGTGTGTGTGTCGCGGGTGGGTCG
>CAUYUJ010015099.1:218437-295937 GCA_963575745.1 Prorocentrum cordatum | reverse complement strand
CCCCGCGCAGACAGTGTACAGGCTTGGGTGCGGCCGAGAGAAGGCTCGCCGGGGCCTCTCGCCGGTTTCGGGCCGCCTCAGGGGCAAGGTTGGGTGGGGAGAGGTGCTGGGGGCGGGGAGGATGCGTCGATCCCAACTCGCTCATTGATCTGATGGGCCTGTCTTCCACCACCACCGCCAGAAGTTGGAGGGGAGGGGTCCTCCTCCTCCTCCTCCTCCTCCTCCTCCTCCTCCTCCTCCTCCTCCTCCTCCTCCCCTTCCAACTTATGGTGGTGGTGGTGGAAAACAGGCCCATCACTGATCGCCGATGGGGGGCCAGACTGTATACCGGCGCTGTCTCGACGAGCGCAGGCCGACGCTGGCCCCCCCCCCGGTTGAGCCAGCCCCGCCCCCCCGCACCTTTTTTTTGTTACCGCCGTTCACGCGGACTCGCCATCTCGGGGTGCTGTATCGCCGCTGCGTGTCGGCGCTGCGGTGCGTCGACGAGCGCAGGCCGACGCTGCCCACCCCCGGTGGAGCCAGCCCCCCCCCCCGTGACCTTCTCGCTCGCGCCCGCCTCTCGGCGGAGGCCCACGGGCCCTGGGAGGCGCAGGAGGGAGCGGAGTGGCCCCAGGGGGGAGCGCTGAGGCCCGAGGCGTGGCATCGCTCGGGCGTGCGTGTGCTTTTTTGTTCTCGGCGAGGGCCGTCGATGAGCGTGCTCAGGCTCGTCTTGAGAGGCAATAGGCGCACGACATCGAGAGATGCGCGCGGAATGGGCGTCCGAACGACGGCATGTGAAGGAGTGGTCCCAGGGGAAAGCTCTGAGGTCCACGACCCGATTCCCTCAGGAATCCTTCGTTCGGCGGCGAGCGGGGGGGGAAGTGAGAAGGAGAAGGCCTTCTCAGAAGGCGGCGGGACTTCTCAGAAGCCCTCGCGCCTTCGGAGAAGTTTTCTGCAGTGTATTCGGGGAAGGCTTCGAAAGTCTCCCAGAAGGCGGGGGGACTTCCGAGCCTTCTGAGAAGGCCTCGCCCTTCTCACTTCCCCACTCGCTCTCCGCCGACTCATCCCACTCATCGTCGTTGAGGACTGGAGGTTCGAGGATCGATATCTTTGGACTTCTTATTGGTGCGGGGGGTGGCTTTCAGGGACCACTGAGGGCCTCTGGGGACCTCGGGAGAATGGGAACGTAACGTGGAGCGGATTTTGGACGATCGATGTCGGAGGTTCGAGTTTGGGTGACCGAGGGGTTTGGGCCTTTTGGGGCCTCCTCGGGCGCTCTTGTCGCTACGGTTGGATCCGGCTCGCCCCACGACCTCTCTCAGGGTTCCCTGATCATCCTCCCCGCGCTGTCCGAGACTCAAGAAGGTTTTTTTGTTTGTGGAACACTGTCGGTCTCGGCGGGGGGCGGCACGCAGGCCGTCAGCAGCGACTGGCTCAGGCCGAAAGAGCCGTCCAGAGCAAGTGTGAAGACTTCCGTGGGCCCGCGCTGCACCACGACTAGAACTTCGTGGGTCTGGGGTGGAGGTTTGTTGGGCGGCTCCATTTGCTTGTTGTTGCCTCTGGGCGGGACCCTCCTCGAGACCCGGTGAATACAGCTCGCGCGGTGTGGGAGGCGCTCGGGGTCGGGTCCAGTTCTGTTTGCCCTCTGGGCGGGAGCCTGCGCGAGACCCAGTGAATCAAGCTCGCGCTGTGTGGGAGGCGCTCGGGGGGTCGGTCGTCCTGGCGGTCTCTCCGTGGGCCTTGAGGCCCTCCTCGGTCGTCCTGCCCATGCCTCGGGCGGCTCGAAGGAGCCGCGCTCGAAAAAACACACGGTGGAAAAAACGCACAGACTGCGGAACCAAAACGCTGCGTGTGTGCGCTTTGTCTCCACAAGCTGTGTGTGCTTGTTTCCACAGACTGCGTTTTTTTCCACAGGCCCACGGGACAGCCAAGCGGGGCTCTGCAGGGGAAGCGGCTGGCCTGCAGGGAGGGGGTCGAGATGCCCCGGGGCAAGGAACACCACCAACAACAACGAGGTCGTCGGAGACACGGACCAGCCTCTTCCGCAGATCCTGCTCGAGTCTTCCTCCTGCTCCTCCTCCATCCTCCTGCCTCCGCCTCCTCCTCCGCCTCCTCCTCCTCTTCCTCCTCCTGAGCCACGCTCCACCTCCTCTTCCTCCTCCTCCTCCTTCTCTCCTCCTCCTTCTCCTCCTCCTCCTCCTCCTCCGCCTCCTCCTCCTCCTAAGTACTCTCCTGACCCTCCATCTCTTGGAGTTCTTCTCCTCTTCCTGTCCTGCTTCGAACCATCCTCACGCACTCTCTCTTCGGAACGTCCTCCTCTAATTCCGCAGCTCATCCCTTCCCCCATCCCCATCCTCCATGAAACGATTCCTTGCGTATTCCTCGGATCGAATCCTCATCTTATTTCTCCCAAGTCGTCATCCTGGCGTATGTTACATAAGGACACTCTCCGCATCCTTTTTGAATGCTTACATCGTGGGTTCTGCCTCATCCCGCCACGTGCCTGGGTGTGTGCCAGGGGACTCTTGGATTTCTGCTGGTGTCGCTCGGGATGCCCCCCAAAGAACTCATGGTGTCCTCTTGAGGAGGCTCTTGGTGCCTCTTGTAGGCCTCTTGGGCGCTTCTGGAAGACTCGTGGGGGCATGTTGGGTCATGTGTGGACCAGGGCTCCCAAGGCCCATTCAATTTCCCCCTCACGGCCCCCTCTTAAGGTCATTTCGGAGGCCTCTCAGGCCGTATTGGGCTCTCTTGAGGGCCTTTTTGGCCGTCTGGGGGCGATCTTGGAGTGCGATCTTAGAGGTCTTGAAGTGTCCGAAGTCCGACACGGCAAGGACGCCGAGCATTCACGACACTCATCAGTCTCTCGGGGCTCTCTTGGGGGGATGTCTCGCAGCGTTCGGAGTGATGGGCCTGTTTTTCACCACCACCACCACCACCAGAAGGAGGAGGAGAAGGAGGAGGAGGAGGAGGAGGAGTACCCCCTCCCCCTCCAACTTATGGTGGTGGTGGTGGAAAACAGGCCCATCACGGAGGCCATCCCAGGACCATTTTAGTCTGTCTTGGTGGCACCCCTTGTGACCATCTTCGCCCGCCTTGGCGCTCACTGGCCTCTGGCGTTTCGAACCGTCGCGCGAGAAGGCCCAGGAGTCACGCGGGCAGCCCCGTGATTGGGGCAGCGTGCTCCATGAAGAGTAGCGTACTCCAAAAACAGGAAGCTCGAAGGTCCTGAGTACACTACACTCAGTGCCTAAGTACGGCGGCTCCTCCTCCTCCTCCTCCTCCTCCTCCTCCTCCTCCTCCTCCTCCTCCTCCTCCTCCTCCCCCTCCAGAGACCTCTCGCTGTTGGTAGGCATGATCAGCTTGGTTCTCCCCCTTCAAGAATTCCCCTTGGCCCTCCTCCCCCTGCATATCATACTCTGATGTTTAGCTGTCGGCGTGCTGCTGCTATTCAAAAAAGATTCCCCTGCGGCGCAAATGGTCCTGACCCCAACTGGTTATTTTCGTGTTTTGCTGAGTGTGCATGTGCACCAGGAAAGAATGGACCTATTCGCCCTCCTCTCCATTATGTGCCCACTCATTGTGCCTCTCCTTGGATCCTCCTCCATCTCGCGACCCCGTGGTGAGGTCCCTCTGATCCGGCGGGGCACCTTCATCGTCATCGGCGATTGGGGTTGCTGGCCCCTTAGAAACGAAGCTCGGGTAAGCGGGGAACCTAGACTGCACCGTTGTCCCCGAAGCATCGACGACGCAGTGGCAACGTGGATTGGTCTTGGACCGATTCTTTGCAGCGCACACTCGCCGATACATCGGCGATGCGGTGCGACGTGGGGTCCCCACTTACCCCGGCCCCGTTGCGGGGGGTACCCTACCAGGTTGGGACGAGAAGACTTCTGGCATAACACAGGATTGCCAGCACTTGATTGCGAAAGAGATGGACAAGAAGATGACTGAGCTTGGAGATGTAAAATTTGTGATTAGCTTGGGTGACTCATTTTACTCCGAGGGCGTAGATGGCAAGGACGATGACCAGTGGGACAAGAAGTGGCGTTGGGTGTACAGCCTGCAGCTTCGCAGCATCGCCTGGTACAGCGTGTACGGCGATCACGACTACCGCAAGGACCGTTCCCCACTTCGTTTTCCCATTCTACCTTCTCCCCCCTCTCGCCCCCTCCCCTTGCCCCCCCCCTTGCCCCATCCCCTCTTCTCACACCCCTTCCATTATCCTGTTGTTTGCCCGCCTTCCCTTCCCGCCGCCCCCCGTCACCTCCTTTTCCCCTTTCCTTCACCTTCCCCCGCTTCCCCCCCCCCCGCCCCCCCCTCTCCCCCCCCCTCCCGCGACCACGGCTTTTACCGTTGTCGCTACTCCCATCCCATCGCCGCTTCTCTCCCTACCCTCACTCCGATCCCCCTCCCCCCTCCGCCTAGGACCCTTGCGCGTGCACCGCGAACGACGAGGAGTGCGCTCAGACGAACTACGATAAGGATAATTTTGAGTACTTCCAGATGCCAGGCACAAGCTACTTCCACGCGTACCCAGAGCTGGGCATCGAGCTCGTGGGGCTGGACCTGAACAACTTCCAGAACGCTGCCAGCTCGGCGGATGATGTCATGTTCAAGGACTGCTTCAAGACCGACTGCGCCTTCAAGTGCCTGAACTTCATGAAGAACCGCACGGAGGCGGGCCTGAGCCTCTTCTACGAGCGCGCGAAGAGCTCCAAGCAGAAGTCGCTGGTGGTCTTCTCGCACTACCCGACCGACCACTTCAAGGGTGCCCCCGAGTTCCTCGATGCCCTCAGGGACAACTCCACCCACGGCATCACATACTTCGGCGCGCACCGCCAGGCTCGGCCGGACGACACCGTCCAAAAAGAAACCCCCCCCAGAGGATTCCGAGGCCGTGAGCCCCAAGAAGGCCTCAAGAGGCTCTCACGGCAAAAGATCAGCGGATTCCTGCTCGTCGTCCTCCTCATCTCCCTTTCCACCTCCTCCTCCTCCTCCTTCTCCTCCTCCTCCTCCTCCTCCTCCTCCTCATTTTCCCTCCTCCTCCTTGCTACTCCTTCTCCTCCCTTCTCATCCTCCTCCTTTTTTTTTCCCCCCCCTTTTTTTCTGGGTATCGACAGGGGCCGAGTGGGTGCGCGCCGCCCGAAGCAGTCGGCCAGACGTGCGGGGGCAGGCCGCCGATTAGGTTCGCCTGCGGCGCTCTGCCCGGGGCTCGGTCCGGAGGCGGATCGCCACCAAGGTGGCGCTCATGGGGGTCCTGCCCATGGGCGGCTACTCCGACAGGGTGTACGGCACGGTTTGATTTCTTTTATTGTACTGTGCACTCTCCTTTAGCTTGTCGTTGTGTGCTGTCTATTTAGTGGTCGGTTGGACCTCGTTGGGATGCACACACACAGCGTCATTTTGGCCTTGACGATGGGTGCCGTCAAAGCCCCCTTGAGGGGATGCGGATTCAATACTTCATCAGAGCTGTGGAGCTGTGGAGCATTACGGCAGTGACAAGAGGTCCCACGGAGGAAAAAAAAAAAAAAAGTGTACGGCACGGCCCCTTCGGTCATCCTGAGATGGCGCCGGGCTATAGCCCAGACGGTGGCAAACAAGTGGCCCGGGCGATGCTTGACCACGTTGCTGCAGCTGAAGGTGGGCGCCAAAGACCCGCAGGTGCAGATGGTCCACCAGGTGGTGGAGTCCTGGATGCAGGTGATCTTCTCGGCCAAGCTCGACCTAGCGCTGGCCCGCATCACGTGGGCCAGGGCGAAGGAGAAGCTGGAGGGGCGAAAGCGAACCTCGAGGTGGAAGGGCGTGACGGGCATCGTCACCGCAACGATCGCCACCCTGTTGGACCTTGGCTGGACCCCGACGGGGCCCTGGGACTGGACCAGCGACGACGGGGTCCAGCTGCGAGCGCCCGACTCCATGATTGGCCAGGGCCCGCAAGACATGTGGGCCCTGAAGGCGGAGCTCTCCGCATCGATCCAGCGCTACATGTGGAAGAGGGCCGCGCAGCACTGGCACGGCAAGGGCTTGGAGGGTGGCGCGGACCTCTCGGGTGCGCGTCGGCACCTCAAGGCTCTGCGGAAGAAGGGCCAGCATCATTTTGCTGGCGCGATGGAGGCCGTCATGTCCGGTGCAGCGTGGACTCGACATCGCGTGTCCTCGATAGCGCAGGGCCCAATGTCCACGGTGTGCCCCCGGTGCTTGGAGGAGGAGGAGACCGATCTTCACAGGTCGTGGACTTGCAGGTGTAACTCTGATTTCAGCAAAGTCTCGAGGAACCTCAAGGAGCGGGCCATCAGCGACGTGGACGCGCTGCCATGTCTTTGGCTCAGAGGTATCCTCCCCGCGTCGTGGACACACGTCGAGGAGCCGCCCGACGACCCGCTGGGGGACCAGTATGGCGACGCGGCCTTGCTGCAGGGGCGGGGGTGGCTGCTGGTTGGAGGCGACGCTAGTGGAGGAGAGCACTCGGCCAATGCAAAGCTGAGGCGCGTTGGATGGGGTTATGCGGTTGTTGACTGCGAGTTCGGCGACGTCGACGGCGTCCACCAGCTCACCTCGGTTGCGTCCCCCTTCGGGCATGGAGGCGGCCTGGCGGGACCGAGGCAGACGATCAACCGCGGAGAGACCCAGGCGCTCCTGGCTGCGCTGGTGGACCTGCAGTGCCTGCGCGCGGGGATCACTACGTCACTGACTCCTCCTACGTGGTGAGGGGGTTCGGGAAGGTCGTCCGGGGCGTCCTCCCGAGGACGAACATTGATTTGTGGCAGAAGATCAAAGAGGCGCTGCAGGGTGCGCCTCACTTGCTCTCGACGGCCGTGGTGAAGATCGAGAGCCACTTGGACCAGGAGGTGGCGGAGGCGCGCGGCGTGCCACCGAATTGGTACGCTGCTAACCAGATCGCGGATGAGCTGGCGGGCGACTGGGCGTCGCGGGTCCAGGTGCCTTCCAGCACGGTCACCAGCTTGGAGATGGCCGAAGCGATTGGGTCCACGGTGCGCACACATCTCACGATGGCGTTCCTGAAGGCCTCGGAGGCGGAGCCGCGCCGCATCAAGCCTACGAGGGCCGGGCACCGCGGCTTCAAGGTGAAGTTGGCGCTGTCGGAGCACGAGCTGCGCGGCCGTGTGGGCTCGAGCTTCTCTTGCAAGGGGTGCGGCTGCAGCGCGAGCGGCCCGCGGTTGGAGGCTTTTCTTGCCACGCCATGCCACAAAGGCGTCATGCAAGGAGTCCAGATGGTGGGCCAGGGCAAGATCACCATGCAGGGGGTGGAAACCCACTCGTCCCATTTGCTGGGGTATTGGCCCGACCTGAAGACCCATGCTTGCCTGCAGTGCGGACACGTTGGGCGCGTGTTTCTTCGTGGGCTGGCCCAGCCATGCGGCGAGCACCTGGGCCACTACGGAGTGCAGACGCTGCGCAAGCTGGCGTGCGGTGTGCTGCCTAAGGCGAGGCTCTGTCCGTACGGCCAGTCCGGATCGTCGTGCCGCCGTTCCTGACGTGGGCGTGCTTCGGCGTCTTCGCGCGGCCTGCACGTGCAACAGCTTGCGGCCTCCGCGTGAGTCGCCATCCTGAGGCCGAGGCTTGCTGCGGGGACGTGGCCGTCCCTCTCATTTTTCTTGCGCCTGACCTGTGCCGCCTCCCTGGCCTCGGCTTCGGGCGGTGGGGTAGAGAATGGCCCTGCAGCGTACAAAACAAATCCTCCTCCTTTTTCTCCGTCCTCCTCTTTCCTCCTCCTCGTTCTCCTCCTCCGTCCTCCTCCTCCTCCTCCTCCTCCTCCTCCTCCTCCCTCTCCTCCTCCTCCTCCTCCTTCTCCTCCTCCTCCTCCTCCTCCTCCTCCTCCTGCTCCTCCTCCTCCTGCTGTTCCTCCCTCCTCCTCCTCCTCCTCCTCCTCCTCCTCCTCCTCCTCCTCCTCCTCCTCCTCCTCCTCCTCCTCCTCCTCCTCCTCCTCCTCCTCCTCCTCCTCCCTCCTCCTCCTCCTCCTCCCTCTCTTCCTCCTCTCTTTTTTTTTTCTTTCCGCGCCTGCGGCCGCGGCGCTGGTCCAGGCAGACGCCCGCCCGGCATCGAGAGGCCCGCGCAGGCGAGCCGATCGACCGCGAGCCGAGGCCGCGCGCGGAGGTCTCCGCGCGGGCGCCCGGCGCGCGCGGGGGCTCCCCGCGCGGGGCGCCGCGCAGGGAGCGCCCTCCCTCTGCGCGCGGTGTGCCTCTGCAGCCGCGGCCCGCTTCGGGCCGCTCGCGGCCCTGCCCCACCGCGCCACGGGTTCCGACAGGGGAGGGGGGAGGTCCAGAGGAGGAGAAGGTACCCATACCTGTGCCCATTCTGATGGGCCTGGTTTCCGCCACCACCACCATGAGTTGGGGGAGGAGGAGGAGGAGGAGGAGGAGGAGAAGGAGGAGGAGGAGGAGGAGCAGAAGGAGGAGGTGGACCCCCTCCCCTTCCAGCTTATGGGGATGGTGGTGGAAAGCAAGCCCATCACATTCCTCGTTTTCCCTTTTTGGGGGCCTCCCCGGAGGCCCTCGCCGCCACCGCTGCAGTCGCCTCGAGGTGCTGGTCAGAAGGCATCCCAGGAGAGGTGAGGGAGAGCAGCGGCGTCGGTACCGTCTGGTCCCGCATCGGCGGTTCATCGGCGCTCCGGCTCGACATGGAGCCTGATTCTAGTCACGCCGACTTCGCCGATGCATCGCCCGCGTCGCCGATGCATCGGCGATGCGGCGCGATCTTCCGACCCGACCTATCCGGACCCCAGAGGGGAGGCGTGTGTAGCCAGCTACCGCGGCGGGTCGTGGCGCCCTCGTGCGCAAGATCCCCTCTCAATTCGTCGACGACGTGCCCGCAGGGGCAGCTGGTGTTGGCCCTGCCGCTGGTCACCCTCTGGCGCCGGCAGGCGCCAGGAAAACGCGCCGAGCGCAGCCAATTTGCAAGCCCTTTCTTTGCTAACCCTCCCTTGTGTCCGAGACAGGCCACCGACCAGTCGGGCATCTCCATCGAGCCGAACACGAACTGGGTCGTGGGCGGCGGCGGCGGCGACAGCTGCGAGAGGACCGCGGGTCCTCCCCCGAGGCGCCCCGACGTGGCGTGTTTGCGGTCTTTCTGCGGGCCTGCGGGCACAAGGGCGTTCGGCCCCGCGGGTCTCGTCCCGGAGTTTGTGTTGGGGGGCCCCGGGGACCCCCTGGGAATCGCCCTCTGGTGGGCGAGGATGACGGAAGGACCCCGTCTTGCGTTTCGCATGTGGCGCCGGGAGCTTGCGACCTCCAGCGGCACCGCCGCGGCAGGGACAGCAGGCAGGGCTTCGTGGTCGGGGAGATCTGGGGCGACAGCTCCGTCACCGTCACCCCCGTCTATGTGGACTCCGAGACGTGCTGCGCTTGATTGGGTGCTGCCTCCTGCTGCTGCTTCTTCGGGTTTCGAGCTGCGGACATGTGAATTTGTCTCCCGTAGGTTGCTGCCCTCGAACCCCACCCGCCCGTAGCGGCGCCGGCGGGACGGGTAACAAGATTACGACGTAAGGGAGAAGTTGTTTCTCCTCCTCCTCCTTCTCCTCCTCGTTTTCCTTTACCTCCTGCTCTCCAGGTCTGCTGCGTCTTTCAGGATACAGGGCACATTGTTTTCTGTACTTATGTGTCCTGGTCCTGGGCCCCGAGACTGTTAAAGCGGCCCGGAAGGCAAAGCTGGCCCGGGGAATGTGTCGAGTGGTGGAGGGTCATGCTTCGAAGAAGCAATTCCGTCGGAGGTACTGGCATTATGCATCTTTCTGTTATCCTGTTCGTCCCCCGTTCCTTCCTCTTTTGCCAGCTCCATCCTCCTCGCGTTGTCCTCCTCCCTCTGTGATGCGAATGACAGCGTGAATTCACAAATCAGACGGTTGTCCGTGCGTCGCCGCCGTAGCAGGTGCCCCAACGAGGTGCGCCTGAAACAATTCGGAAGCCGAATCCCGACCCTGGCCAGAGCATGGATCTCAATGTCCGCATGGGTGGCCTCAAATTTCGTTGTCCTAATTCAGTCGAGATCCAGTGTGGCGTCTCTAGGCCTTGACCTGCTTTGGTGGACCGATCGCATGTTCTCGTAATCACCACCGTCGTCGCCGTTGTCTTGGCCAGATTTCTTTTCCCATGCCGTAGAATCGGAGTGAGGGCATCCGCTTGCACGAGCCAATCTCGTGTCGGACCCGCGTGGTCCCGCTGAGGGCCTCGGCGCTCATCACGACTGTCACCGTGTTCTTGGCTGCTCTTCGCTGCGCAAGTGTACTTCGCGTCCTTGCCGCACCACGGGCTCCAGTCGACAGGCTGTGCTGTGCAGGCGGCTCTCTGGCGGCTATCGAGTGGCCTCCGGCCTGCGCCGCCCCCGTTCGTGTGGGGCCTCCGTGGGTCTCCAGGGGGTCGCCTGGGGGGTCCTCGGGGTTCTGGGCGGCACCTTGCCCAGGGAGCCTGAAGGAGCTGTTCAGCAATGCTGTCTTCCAGTAGGCCGGCGCGGCATACCCTGCAGTGGACCAGGAGCGCCCAGCAACTCCTGCGGATCGGGGCTCCAAACTGGTAAAACTTGCAGTCAGTCTCCCTCCGAGTCTAATAAATGTATTGGTCGGAGGTGAGGGGGTGAGATCGAAGTGGAACGGAGAGCCCCTCTACCAGGAAATCGGTTTCGGTTTCGTGTTCGTGCGTGCCGTGCGTGCGGGCGAGGCGAAGCTGCGTGGGCGGGCGAGAAATAAACCTCCTGTAGCTGAGGCGCGGGCAGACTAGAAGTCTCCCTTCTGGCAACCGGTGCCCCGCGGTGTCCCGCCCGCCAGTGTCCCGTCGGTGTCCCGACGATGATGATGATGATGATGATGATGATGATGATGATGATGATGTTGATGTTGATGATGTTGATGGTGTTGACGATGATGGTGATGATGATGATGATGATGGTGATGGTGGTGGTGATGATGATGTCCCGATGATGATGATGATGATGATGATGATGATGATGATGATGATGATGATGATGATGCCCCGATGGTGATGATGATGATGATGATGATGCTGATGATGATTATGTTGGCGATGTTGGTGATGATGCTGATGATGATGATGGTGATGGTGGTGATGATGATGGTGCCCCGATGATGATGATGATGATGATGATGATGATGCCCCGATGGTGATGATAATGATGATGATGATGCTGATGATGATTATGTTGGCGATGTTGGTGATGATGCTGATGATGATGATGGTGATGGTGGTGATGATGATGGTGCCCCGATGATGATGGTGTTGATGATGATGTTGCTGATGATGATGGTGCCGCGATGATGATGCTATTGATGTTCATGATTATGTTGATGATGATCGGATGATTCGATGATGATGATGAACATGATGATGATGATGATGATGATGATGATCATGGTGTCCCGATGATGATGATGAGTAGGTTGATGATGCTGCTGTTGATGATGATGGTGATGCTGAGGGTTTCCCGATGATGACGATGATGATGATAATGATGATGATGATGATGGCGATGATGGTGTTCCGATGATGATGATGTTGATGATGAGGATGAGGATGAGAAGATGATGATGTTTTTGATGATGGTGGCCCAATGATGGTGATGATGATGCTGATGTTGATGATGATGGTGTCCCGGTGATGTTGATGATGGTGATGGTGATGATCATGATGGTGACGATGATGATACTGTTCCGATGGTGATGCTGTTGATGATGATGTTGCTAATGATGATGATGATGATGATGATGATGATGATGATGATGATGATGATGATGATGGTGTCCCGGTGATGATGATGATGATGATGATGATTTGATCCTGACCATCATGATGGGATGATGATTGTGGTGTTCCGATGATGATGATGATGATGACGGTGTCCCGATGATGTTGATTTTGATGATGATGATGATGATGGTGACGATGATGGTGTCCCGATGATGATGATGATGGTGATGATGATGATGTTGATGATGACGGTGATAAGGTGATGATGATGCTGGTGTCCCTATGATGCTGGTGATTGTGATGATGATGATGTTGATGACGTTGATGACGATGGTGTTGATGATGATGACGTTGATTGTTGATATCGATTGTGATATCGATAGTGAGATCGATAGTTAGACCGAATGTGAGATCGATTAAGAGATCTGTCGTGAGATTGATTGTGAGATCGATAGTCAGATCGATTGTGAGATCGATCGAATGAAATAGATCGAGTGATATCGATTGGCAGATCGAGCGAGTGAGATCGATCGAGCGAAACCGATAGTGAGATCGATAGTGAGACCGATCGATTGAGACGATTGTTCCTCCCCCCTCCGAACCTCCTTATCACCCGAAGGGTGGTCGTATAGGTATATGGGCATGCGGTTATCCAAACACCTGCACAAGGGTGGGTGCTCATCCTGAGTTGACACATGACTTCAGATCACGTTCAAGAAACAGTGCACGTGCTTTCTATTTTCACCACGTCATCACTATCGCAACCACCAGCTCTCTAGATACCTGCTTCCTGTCAGTCGTCTTTTAGTTGTCCTGTATTTCGAGGCAGAGTCTATCGTCCCGATCTTACTCCGCGTTAGCCCCGCTCTTTTTTTTTTCATTACCGAAATAGAAAATTGCGTGGCATCGGCGTGATTCGGTGTTTGATGGCGCAACACCATCAGTATGCTTGCTTCTCGAATCGCAATGACCAGCCCGCTCCGTGCGCTGACGGGGTGTGCCGGGTCTTCGCCGTGCGCCCGCTTGTGCCCGCCCCGTTCATTTTGCGCTGGCTGGCGTCTCCACGAGTTCTCCTGGGGCCCCCCGTGCCCGCGTCGTGACCTCCTCGCGTGTGGCAGGCGTTTCAGTCTGCACGCGTGCCGATGTCATCACCATCGTCAGACGGTCGCCCGAGTCACGCATCTGCATGAGCAGCGTACGCGCGTCGCCGGGCCATCTGAGATTCGCGAGCAAGTTCCGATTGGTAAGTGCGTTCACGGCTTTCACGGATGTTGCCAAGAAGTTGCGGGGATGGTTGCTCGAGCATGGGAGAGAGCGTTCACGTGTGATGCCAACGTCAGACTTCCTCCTGTTTACCAGCCATGCTGTGTTGAGTCCGGTGCTCATTTTGAATCAGCGGCGCCCCGCGTCCCTGTTCTCCTCTCCTTTCCTCTCCTCTCCTCTCCTCTCCTCTCCTCTCCTCCTCGCCCTCCTCCTCCCCGTGCTCCCTGTCCCCCCCTCCTTTCTCCCACCGCCCCACTTCGGTACACCCCTCACACGCTTCCAAACCCCATAGGGAGCTCCACCTGAGGCCGCAGAGGTTGCGCTCGTATTGCCGCCACCACCCTACTTGTCATACCCCTCACATGTTCGGTGGCCCCATAGGGGGGAGCTCCCCCTGAGGCCCCAGTGGTTTCGCCCGCTTGCCGCCACCACACCGCTTTGGCGCACCCCTCACACGCTTCGTGGCCCAAAAGGTAGCTCCACCTAAGGCCCTAGCAATTGCGTCCGCATGCCGTCGACACCTCATTTCGGCACCCCCATCGCACGCTTCGTGGCCCCAGAGGGAGCTCCACCTAGGGCCCCAGTGGATGCGCCCGTGTGCCGCAGCCAGGCGTGTCATGACAGACGGATCATAGCGCAAGGAGGCGCATAAGGTGTCTGGCTCATACCATCAACGCCCGCGAGCGTAACATGTTTGAGGGGCTGCTGCAGCACTGCGCGGTGCGCAACGGTGACAGGATAGCGGTTCAGGAGACACACAGCTCTCGCACACCCGTTGCGACGAGGCCGCCCGCAAGTCTGCAGAGCAGGGGACGCATGCGTCGGCATGCCGTGTGGCCATCACGGGAGGTGACCCCGGGGCCCACGGCCACGGTGTGCGCTTCCAGCTGGTGCCACGTGCGCAGTGGTTCGAAGCTTCCGGGATCGAGAGCAGACTCGAGCTCCTTCCCGGGCGCGCCGCCGTGACCCACGTCGCGGAGACCGCGCCGAGTGGCGCCGCTTGCTTCGACGCGGGGCTCGAGCGGGCCTGCAGGAGCCCAGCCCCCCGCGCCGAGCAGGAGGTCACCAAGTGGGCGGAGAGGCGGAGCCAGGACGTCGGGCCCAGCGAGAAGTCCGACGCTGAGGACGAGTGGAACCGCTGCGGCGAGCCACACGTGTCGGAGAGGAGCCAGCACGAGAGTTGCGGTCGGGTCACAGCGTCCACGGGCCCTAGCACGGAGCAGCTAGAGACAGAGACCTGCGACCGCGATTGGTGGCGCGGCGGGCCCAGTCGCGAGAGGCTCCTGGCTTGGGCCAGCGCGCTCAACGGCCAGCCGAGACGGGCGGCCGCCAAGATCCACACTGCCGAGCGCGCGGCGTTGAGGAGGTGGGTCAACGACCCGCGGCGGCGGCAAGGCCCGACGTCCCCCACATGGCCGCCCCTCGCAGGAGAGCCTGTGCGGCCCCCGAGGGCCCGATTGAAGAGCGTGCCCTGCCTGGCGGCGCTGGCGGCGCGCAGCCAGGCCTGCAACGCGGGCCGAGGGGCTTCGCCCGAGGAGAACCCGTCGCGCGGAGCGGTGCCACGCGCGGCCAGAGATCCACGCCGACGCGCAGAGGGGTGGTCGAGCCTTGGCGCGGAGCCTCGCCGGCCGGCATGAGCACGTGGCGCAACGCCAGGATTGATCGGGACGTATCGAAATGGAGCCTGGAGTTCTTTTAGTCGTTATGTTTTCTCGTCTGTCTTCTCTGTGTAATGTTCTTGCTTCTCCTGCCCCAGAGCGCCATGTTTGCACGAAGCGCGTGGAAGCTGCTCCCGCGGGAGGAGCAGGGAGGGGCGGAGAGATGGAGATGGGGCCCGAGATCACGAGAGTCAGGGGGGGGACCGCGGGGAAACATGGGCGCGATCGAAATGGGTACGGAAATAATGGGCACAAAGACCGGCAGCAGTCCCTGTTCGTTTGGAATGGGACTCGCGCTCGGTCTCGCCGCGGACGGCGTCCATGCTGGACGACATGTGCTGTTCGGCGTTGTACCCATTGTTGGCATACCCGTTTCGGGCGTCCGAACACAAGATCGTGTGGCGAGTGTGCCCCAGGTACGGGAGGCCGCTCCACTGGGCGGACGCCTGTGCGTGTGGCTCGTCGATCCCTGAGCCCACGCGCTTATTGAAGAACAAAAACCATAAGCATACACTTTTGGCGCTCCGCGCGGATCTTGGATCCGTGCCGGCTCCCCTGGCGGCGCCTCCGGCGCCGCTCCTGGCGCGCTCCGCGCGCCTGGGAGGGGGGGTCCTGCGCAGATCCAAGAGTTCCGCCCGGAGCGCCAAAAGTTTCTGTTTATGGCGTTTTGTTTGTCTTCTGGCTTGGGCGCCTGGCGAGCCTGGGCCGGGCAGCTTGCCGAGGCGACGGCGCCGAGCTAAAAAGTGCGCGAAGCCCATGGCAGGCCGCAGGAGCCGAGCGCGCTGCGCGCGCCGTCCTGCGAGGCGGAACGCCGAGCGGTGGCGCCCGCCAGCCGCCACCACCATCTCGCCGCGGCGCGCCCCGCTCGCGTGCCGTGGCCCCGCGGGGAGGAGCTCCACCTGAGGCCCCACCGGTTGCGCCCGCAGGCCTCGACCACCCCATTTTGGCGTACCCCGCACCACACGTTTCGCACTTTGGCGCGCCCCTCACACGTTTCCCCCCCCCCCCCCTCATGTGGGACTCCACCTCAGGCCCCAGTGGTTGTGCCCACATGCCGCCAGCCACTGCCGCAACCACCCTAGTTTGGCACGCCCATTACATGCTGCGTAGTCCCATACAGAGCTCCGTCTAAGTCCCCAGTGGTTGCGCCCACATGCCGCAACCACATGCCCCTCACGCGCTTCGTGGCCCCATGGGGAGCTCCATACGAGGCGCCAGTAGCTGCGTTCGCATGCTTTCTCCAGAAAATTCCGGAGCACCCATCAAGCGCTTCGTGACCCAATAGGGGATTCCTCCGACTGCTCTTGTGGCAGGGGTCGCACGCGTGGCCGCCCCCATTCCGGACACTCCTCACACGTGACCCCATAAGCAGGAATCGCTTGCGTGACCGTTCCCATGTCGGCACATCCCTCACACGCGTCGTGGTCCCATATGCGAATTCCGCCTAACTCCCCAGCGGCTGCTCTCGCGTGCCTTCTTCGGACCATTTCGGCGCACTCCTCAGACATCTCGTGGCCCGACAGGGTGGTCCACCGAATGCCCCAATGGCAGGAATCGCATGCGTGACCGTGCCGATGTCAGCACACCCCTCACACGTGTCCCCATAGGGAGCTCCACCGAAGGCCCCAATGACAGGAATCGCATGCGTTACCGTGCCCATTGCTGCACACACCTGGTTGTTTCGTGGCTCCGTAGGGAGCTCCGCCGAAGGCCTCATCGGCAGGAATCACACGCGTGACCGCGCCCATTTTGGCACATCCCTCGCACGCTTCGTGGCCCCATAGCAGCCCCTACTTTCGTTTCTACCTGTCTTGCGACACTCGCAGGCGGCACGTGGTCGGGACCTTCGCGGGCTATGTGTTGTGCGAGGTAGGCGCCGCCCTCCGCCGAGCCCTCCGCGAGTGATTGTTTCATCCCGCACGGCGGCTCATCGTAAAGGGCAGCAAGCAGCATGCTAACCAGGCCGTCATCGTCGCCCCCCATCGCCTGCAGCGGCAGCATCGTCCGGTGCGCGTGCGCTTGTCTAAGAAGTTCGATGTTTCCTAAGACGCTCGGCACTTGCGGGCGCCGCCGCGCACGAGCGTCAGCATCATGCACTGGCCGTCCACAGTGTTCCAAACCTGGCGGCTCAAGGACTAACAACAACCAGCTTAGTTTTTCCAGCGGGCAAAATGGGAGAGTCCCGCGCACGCGCGCATGAGCTGCAATCTGGAGGAAACCATCATGGCATTTGAACCAACCGAAGCACTTTTTGGTCGGCGGGTCGAGAGCGGGCCTCTTCCGGTTAAGAGCTAGGCGGGGCGCGCGAAGCACTAATTGGGGAGACAGGGCGCGGGCGGGCGGGGCCTCAGGCGGCCGGAGGGTGCGGGGTTCAGGCGGTGCCGAAGAGCCTGCACAGGAACAGGTACGCCTTGGACAGGAGCCGGAGGCGAAGTCCCGGAGGGAGAGCGAAGTGGTGTTGCCGTCAACGGCGCAACAACCAACCGAAACACACAACCGTCAAAAGAGATCGCAAGGGGGCCGCTCGCGCGGACACGTCGCAAAGCACTCGACCGCCACGGCGCGCGCGCAACAGTCCCGGGAGAACTCTCATGCCGTGCGGGCCACGCGCGCGGCTCCGCACGCTGCGCGTCTCGCCCCGTGCATGGAGTCACGAGGTTGCCAAGCGCCGCTGCACGGAGGTGTTCTAAGCCGGGGGTGCTTGCGTTTCTGCGGTGCGCGCACCTCCTCGCCATCCTCGTCGGCACCACCGTCAGCGGCATCCTCCTCCTCCTCCTCACCCCCTCCGTTGTCGTCACCCTTACCACTGCCATTGTCATTGTCACGATTGCCATTGCCATTGCCACCTCATCATCTTCATTATCACCGTTACTGTCACCCTTACCATTGTCATTGTCACGATTGCCATTGCCATTGCCACCTCATCAGCCTCATCATTGTAACCATTGCCGTTGTGGTCATCATGATCATCACCAACGTCGTCGTCAGTGCCGCCGCCGTCAGCCTGACCGTCGATGTCGTCTCCCTCGTAGAACGTCTTTGCGCGGGCACTCCCCCACCGAAATCACCCGCGCCATCGTCATCATCGACAACGCCATCGTTGCCACCCTCATTCTTATCAGCATTACGCATCGGTCGTTGAAAGTGGGTACTGCTGGATTCCCAAATGCCAATCTGCTTTAAGCACCTTCCTGCTTCGATGATCAAGTGGCTTCACCTTTTCCGTCCTCCCAAGGGGGCAGACGGAACCCAATCTATGTTCAACCCCGTCTTGCTTCATGTGTCTACCCATTTCTTCCGGCCGAGTGGTATATTCAGCACCATCACCCTCGTCCTGATCGGCATCATATCATCACCGTCATCACAGCCATCACCATCGGCGTCAGCGCCATCACCTTTGTGTTTTGCCGTGACCAGTTGCGTCGCGGTCGCCACCATCGTTGCCATTAGCTCGCGACTTGCAGGGCGCATTTCTCTGCGCGGTTGAGTTGCGTGGGCCCATGCGTTCGTCGATACGTTGTTGATGGGAGGTTGGGATGTTTGCGCCAGTCGTGGAGTTGACGTCTCAATGCTGAGGTGCCCATTGCAACGCGTAGTTTGCACCACGCCGAATGCATCGCGTAGCTCGCAACTCGTATAGCCTCCTTTCCAAAGAAGAACAGACCTTATCACACTTGCCCCCCGAATTTCGTCCCCCTGGATTATTGCAAATTGCATAGATGCTGCCTCGCCGCTTGTTTTCCATACCATCCGAGGCGGTTCCCGCACCCCTCCTCCCTTCATCCTTGCCAGATCCTGCGATGCGCGCCCACCCGTTAATCCCAGAAGGTTATTTTCCAGTAGTTTTCTGTAAAAACAACACTGGAACGAAATCCACACGCGAGCACATGCCGAAACCATACCAAACACACACCAACTTGGCGGCAAGGACGTCCACACACACACACACACACACACACACACACACACACACACACACGCACACGCACACACGCACACAAACAGACACACACACACACACGCACACACACACACGCACACACACACACACACGCACACGCACACACACACACACACACACACGTCGAAGACCCTCAGGTCGTTCTGCGGTAGCTTGGCAACGGTTCTGTCCGCGCGCGCCAGCTGAAACCGTAGAACAACCATATGTGTTTGACCCTGTCGACCGGCCTTCTCATCCCACCACGCGGTGCACCCGCCCGCGTTGATCCAGCATGCGCCCAGTGTGCGAATACCATGCGGGCCACGCCCGCGCCGCCGCGCAAACGTGCTGGAAATCCTTCGAAGAACATAGGTTCCCGAAGCATTTCAACATAGAGGTCTTGAAACACGCACGGAACAACCACGCACGTTTTCTCAACACGAAGTTTGGTAGGGTTCTTGGATAAACGCATTAAAATATTTCGAAGTCCATCGATTTCCGAAGCAGTTCAAACGTGAGTTCTTCAGACACGCATGAAACAACCACACACGTTTTCTCAACACGAAGTGTGGTAGGCTTCTTGGATTGCCGCGAGCGCGCACTTGCTCACCATAACCTTCACCAGCGCCGCCATCATCGCCCAAGCACCTCCATCAACTGTCGACACATGGACATCATCATCGCTATCGGCGTTGCCAGCATCGGCTCTGTCGTTGGCGTCGTCATCATCGCCACCACCTCCGCTGCTATCATCATTGTTTTCGCCATTGCCGCCATTATCTCGATACCGCGCCCGCCCGAGCCACCGACCAGCATTGAAGCGCCCGCGTGCCAGCGTTGTCCTTGACACGAGCTGGAGAGTTACACGCTGTTCACTTCCAAGTCTTCGAGAGCTCTTTGATTTTTTGGGGGGGCTAAGATCCTTCCGTTCTTAACTGTCCTGTCCTGGACCTCTTCCTGGCCACCTAGGGGGCCAGGAACAATTAGAAGTCAGCATCATTAGAAATGAGCACGATGAGACATGAACGACGCGTGCCTCTGCCAAGCGCCATCGCGACCGCATCGGCTGTGCCAAGCCAGAATGGGCCGCTCTGCGCGCGAGCTCGCGCGTGCCGGCGCAGCTGCAGAGACGCGCCGCCACGGCCGAGCGGTTGTCGCAGTCGCCGCCGGATGGGCTTTGCAGGCCAAGTTGCGGGCGGGGAGAGTGGAGCGATGGCTCGAGCAGTGGAGCTGGCAACCCCGCGTTCTCTGTAGTGGGCTCTCCTTTCTGAGGAATGTTCGGATCTCCCCCCGACTTCGGCTTCGCTCTTGGCGGATCGACCACTTGACTAGGGGAGACTCCTTGAGCAACCCTTCAGGGGGAAGAAGGCCGCCGAATGCTGCGGGAGGAGGAGGAGGAGGAGGAGGAGGAGGAGGAGGAGGAGGAGGAGGAGAGGAGGAGGAGGAGGAGGAGGAGGAGGAGGAGGAGAGAGGGAGGAGGAGGAGGAGGAGGGGGAGGGAGGGAGGAGGAGAGGAGGAGGAGGAGCGGAGGAGGGAGGAGGAGGAGGAGGAGGGAGAGGAGGGGAGAGGAGGAGGGAGGGAGGAGGGAGGAGGAGGAGGAGGAGGAGGAGGAGGAGGAGGGAGAGGAGGAGCCTGGGTCTGGCTGAGGCCACGAGTACCTCTCCTGCGGCGGCAGCGGCGCGGGCCACCGCGGCTGCTGCGCGCGGGCCCGGCTCCCGCGCGGCCAGGCCGCGCTCGGCGGCCGTCGCTGGCCCCTCGGCGACCGCGGGCGGCCCGCGGCGGCCCGCCGCGGCCCTCGGCGGCCCCGGCAGCGGCCCGAGCCGCGGCCCGTCGCGTGAGGCCGCCGTCGTCGCGGGCGGCGGCCCGCCCCGGGCCTCCGGCGCACGGCCGGGCGCCCTCCTATCCCTCTCGCTGCATCTCTCTCTTCTGGCCTCCTCCTCCTCCCCCTCCTCCTCCTCCTCCTTCTCCTCCTCCTCGTCATCATCATCAGCATCATCATCATCATCATCATCATCATCATCATCATCATCACCATCACCATCACCATCACCATCACCATCACCATCATCATCATCATCCTCGTCCTCATCCTCATCCCCCTCTCCTCGTTTCTCCTCCGAGAAGCCGCGTGAGTGCAGCTATCTTCTGGCGGCCTCCTCCCCTGCTCGGTGTCTCGGTGCCTGCGAGCCGGAGTGCGGGTCGCACGGAGACGGAACGGCCGACACGAGCAGGTCTGAGTTACAATGATTGGGCTCGTGGAGGACGATCAGTGGAGAGGAAGCATGTTGCCAAATAAGTTCCAGATGCCTACAACATGTGTTAAACATGTGCTTCAAACCTGTAATACACATGCTTGCAACGTGTTTAGAACATTTTTCCGACTGTGTCCATATCCACAGCCTCGCGGTTGGGACCCCTCGTCTGCGACCCGATGGAGACACAACAGCCCCGCGCGGAACAGATCCATTGGATCGTGTATCCATGTGGTCGCGCTGCTGTGTCCAGATCGTGAGGGCATGAATCTATGGATAGGTCCGTCGCTCGTGCCCAAGCTATGAGTGACTGCGTATGCGTGAGTCTGGATGTGAATTGCTCTGGGTACCAGCAGTAGGCCTGAAATTTGGTTAGTCCTGAAATTAATGGGTTTGAGTATGAGTTGGCCTGAGTAGTTGCGAACAGGGGTGAATATGAGTGGGTCGGAATCTGGGAGAGTGCGAGTGTGAGTGAATGAGCATGAGCGGCTCAGTGTTTGAGTTTGAATGCCAGGGGATCTGGGTGCGAGGGTGTCTGAGTGTGCGTGCGTCTTAGTGCGGCATGTTCCGAATGTGCTGATGGGTCTGCGCATGAATGAATCTAGATCGGTCTGAATCCGAGTGCGAGTGCGTCTGGGGATAAATGAGCGGGCCTCCTTTTGAGCCGCTGAATCCGAGTGGGTCTGAGTAGGAGCGGACTCTTGTACGGGTCCAAGCATGGGCGGGGGGCATCATGGGGCCTCCTGGGCCCTCCTGGAGCCTCTGGGTGCCTCCTGGAGCTTTCTGGGTCCCTCATGTACCCTCCATGGCACCCTGGGCCTGGACCACAAGGAGGAATGAAGCAACGACACCAGGAGAAAGGGTGACGGAGGAGGAGGAGGCGGAGGACGAGGAGGGTACGCTCACCCCCAAATGCGGCCGTTCTTACATAAAAGTTCCAGCAATCTGGTCACGGATGGGCCCGTCGAAAACTGATCGTCGAAACACCCTTGGGAGGGGGCAAGTGCGATGGTTGCACCATCGCGATTTGCATGTGGTTCTGAAACATGGAATGGCTTCCCTCCCAGAACGACCAATCTACCATACACGTCCCGACAATCCAGGCACGAATTGGCCTTGCAACACGCTTGGTCGACACCCCCATGGGAGGCCCAAATGCGATGCCTTCTACATTGTGATGATGACGCGGCTCTGACACGTCTACATAAACAGAAAAACAAAACTACGTACCACCTGAGAGATCCCAGCAACCTAGGCGCGAACAGGCTTGTGCAACAGCCCTGGTCGGCGCCCCCTTGTAAGTCCGGGCCCGTGCAACACGCCTGGTCGACACCCCGTGGGAGGCCCAAAAGCGATGCCTGCTGCATCACGACGAGAACGTGCCTCTCAAGATAGACACGTCTCTCCCCCCGCCCGGCCATTCCACCAGAGAGCCCCAAACAACCCAGGTCTAAACGGGCCCGTGCGACACCCCATGGTCGACACCTGTTGGAAGGCCCAGGTGTGATGCATGCCATTCCACGGTGATCGTAAGCGTGCCGATCCTGTTTGTGTCTTTGAAAGAAAACAAGACGTACCGGCGTTCTACTTGACAGGTTCGACGATCTAGGCTTAAGTCGGGCCTGTCCCTCTACAGGAGAGATATTCAAAAATAGTAAAAAAAATACTCTGGGGACTATGTTTTCCAGTTTTGACAATTTTGGAATATTTTTTGACTATTTTTTTCCGTCGCAAATCCCCCTGTAGGGGACACGCGACAGGTTTCGACGATCTAGGCGCGAGCGGGCCTGCGCAGCGCCCCCAATCGACAGACCTTTGTGGCGCCCGCGTGCGATGCCTGCTGCCTCGCGGTGCTCGTGCGGCTCTGGAAGGAGATGCGTCTACGCCCAAGATCGGGCCGGACGAAAGGGGGGGATAGGGAAAGGGGGGGTTACGAAATCTGCTGCATGCAGCTGGTTTCGGCCCCACCGAGGGGCCCATTCCTCGATACATAGCCGCCTCCGGCGCGGGGAGGCGCCGGGAAAATCAGCTACGTGAGCTGACTCTCACGCCCCCCCTTTGCTATCCCCCCCTTTCGCCCGACCCGACAAGAACGGGCGCTCGTCTTGAGGACCCCTGCAATCTGGGATCGCAGGGGCCCGCGCAACGCCCCTGGCCGGCATCCCCCTGGGATGCCCAGGTGCGGTGTCGGCTGCATCGCGGCAAGGTTGGGGCTCTGCAGAGAGGTTCGTCACCGTCCAGACAGTCCACATTCGATTCAGAAGAGATCCCGAGAGTCTGGGCGCGGCTCGGAGCCGTGCAACAGCCCTTGTTGGCATCCCCCGACGCTCTCGCTCTCTCGCCCTTCTCGCCTTCCAACACTTCCTCCCAGGTGGCCGACCCGATTCTGCTCCTCCCCCCCGCTCCAGCTCCAACTCCTGCTGCTGGTGCTCCTCCTCCTTCCCCTCCTCATCCTTCTTTTCATCCGGCTCCGCCTGCAGTCGACTGATCCCTCGCCGACGTCGTCGTCTTCCCCCCCCTCGCCATCGTCGGCTTTCCTTCATCGTCGTATCTTCTGGTCGTCGTCTCTTTTCGTCGTCGATGTTGCAGTCCTCTTCCCGCGTCAACTTTCCTTGTCGTAGACGATGCCGTCGTCGTCGATGTCGCCGTCGTCATCGACGCTGTCGTCGACGCCGTTGTTGATGTTGTCGCCGTCTTATGTTGTTGTAGTCGTCGCCATCCTGGTCGATGTTGTCCTTGTCGTCGTCGTCGTCGCCGCTGCCGCCGCCATCGCTGTCGTCATAGTTTTCTTTTCGCCTCAACCTTCCTCGCCGTCGCCGTCGCCGTCGTCGTCGTCGTCGCCGTCGTCGTCGTCGCCGTCGTCGCCGCCGTCGTCGTCGTCGTCGCCGTCGTCGTCGTCGTCGTCGTCGTCGTCGTCGCCGCCGCCCGCCGGCCGGCGAGAGGCCGCCTGGGCGCCTCTCCGGGCGGGCCGCGCCTGCAGTGCCGGGGCCGCGGAGGATCGGCCGGCTGGGCGGGCGTGCGGGCGCGGGGAGGGAGGAGGGAGGGAGGAAGGGTGAGGGGGGGGGGCAAGCTATATGCGCTCGCGTCATATCTGACGTCCTACCCCTCCCTCCCATCCCTTACCATGGCGCTGATTTTCTCTATCCGCGGACGCGTGTCGTAGCGGACCTGTGGCTCCGCGCGCGCGTGCGTAGTGGGTGGTGGTGCGCGTGCGTGCGTGCGTGCGTGCGTGTGTGCGTGGTTGTGGTTATGGTTGTGGTTGTGGTTGCGGTGGTGGTGGTGGTGGTGGTGGTGGTGGTGGTGGTGGTGGTGTGTATGTGTGTGTGTGTGTGTGCGTGTGTGCGCGTGTGCTGAGGTGTGACGTGGTGTGGCGTCTTGGTGGTTTGGTGGTGGGCCAGGTGCGTGCGTGCGTGATGGCGGTGGTGGTGGTGGCGGTGGTGGTGTGTGTGTGTGTGTGTGTGTGTGTGTGTGTGTGTGTGTGTGTGTGTGTGTGTGTGTGTGTGTGTGTGTGTGTGTGTGTGTGTGTGTGTGTGTGTGTGTGTGTGTGTGTGCGTGCGTGCGTGCGTGCGTGCGTGCGTGCGTGCGTGCGTGCGTGTGTGTCTGTGTGCGCGTGCGTGTGATGTGGTGTGACGCGGTGTAGCGTGGTGGTGGTGAGTGGGGTGGTGGGGTGGTGGTGGCGGTGCGCGTGCGTGCGTGCGTGCGTGCGTTGGTGGGTGGAAGTGGCGGTGGGCGGGGCGGGGCGCGGTGAAGTGGTGGCGGGCGGACGGACGCGCGAGAAAGAGGCCCGCGCTGGAGCGAGAACGCCATCCTGAACGACGGAGGCAAAACACAGATCCGAAAATGAGACCCACGCTGCAGCGGGAGCACGATTCGGAACGAGCGGGGCCCGAACATGAAGCCGGCGCCTCAGCGAAAACAGCATTTTGGAAAACAGTGCAGGCGAAAACCCAACTTCCGGGAATCCTGTGTGTTAAAAAACAATACGCGGGGGGGGGGGGGCGAACACTCCCAGCACGTCATCAGGAGAAGACGGAGAGTAGTATTCATATTGAGTAACTGTGGAGGGGGAGGGGGGGGGAGACGAGGGGGGGGAGAAGGAGGGAGGGGGAGGGGGGACGGGGAGAGGGTCGCGGCGCGAGCATGTCTGGAACAGTCCTCGGGCCCCAGGAAAGCTCCTGGAGGCCGGAAACGAGGAAGAACCTCCCGTCCTGTTTTGCTGTTGGCACGGCGCGAGCACAAGGGCGACCTCGAGGGCGCGACCTTATTCGCGCTGCGCGCCTCGCGGCTCGGCTCCGAAATCCTCGCCTCGCGCGGGGAGGCGGCTTGGGAGCGCGAAGTTATTCGCGCTTTCGCGCAGCGCGAAGCGCAAAGTTAGACACCCTGCGAGAGGGAGAGGGAGGGAAGTCGTTCGCAAAATTGCATCAGTCTGCGCGCCGTCATGTTGAGGAAGGAGGAGGAGGAGCAGGAGGAGGAGGGAGGGACTCCCTCCCTCCTCCTCCTCCCGTCACCCCCTCGCTTTTCCGCTCCCTTCCTTCTTCCGAGGGGGCGGGGGAGGGGGAGGGAGGGGGAGGACCGGGGTAAACCCAGGATGCGTCAACGATGCTGCAACGCATCAGCTGATCCAAGGCACCTTCCTCATGTCCACGCAAGAACGCGCGGGAGCGAGCACACTTGAGCATGCGAGTGGGGAGGGGGAGGGGCGGGGAGGGGTAGGGATGGACAGGAGCTTCGGCGGCGGCGAGGGGGAATGCGATCGGCCCCTGCCTTGCGCGGCATCGCTCGGACGTGTGTGCACCTTTTTCGGTGAGGGTCATCGAGAGGAGCACCCTCGATAATCAGGCAAGAATAGCACGCACGAAACCGACAAACGCGCAGGAACTGGACGCCCGAGCGATGGCAAGGCGGGGAAAAGAGGATGCACAAGTAAGGAGCCGAACTTTATTTACACAGACACACGTTTTTTCCCCAGCCGCACTGAAATTTCGCACAGGAAAGCGAATCCTGGTGTATACGGGATCTTGGTGTTTACTTCGTTGCTTCCCCGGGGAAACGGGGAAGAACGTATACACCGCATTACACCGACGTCGTCCCAGACCCTGAAAAGCCATAGGATTACCAAGCAGCACGCCACTTGTCATGGCGCGAAACATCGCAGATCGAATTTCGCCGGAAAACAATCAGCTGGGCCCGGAGTGTCCTGGAGAGTTTCGTTCTGGATTTCGAAGACAATTTCGTTCGGATTTGTTTTGGGTCAGGAATGAAGGCAAAAACTAATCCACGTGAGATTCACGTTTTTCGCTCGCCGTTGCCGGTTTTGCATTGCCAGTAATCTGCGCCAGAAAATCCGCTGCAGCACGTCTGCAAGGTCGGTGCAGTGACACTGGTGACGTGTAGGCTCACGTTTCCGAACTGGAGCATCCAACAGACATGAAGAACATATACGGTGCAGGCGTTTGTTAAGGAATAGTCTCAGGAGGCGCCAGACCCTTGAGGATTCCTTCTCCAATGAGGGCCGGCGGGGGTGATATCCATGGCCGAACCACGATTGGAGTTCCACTGGGCTCCAGACCCTGGATTCCTTATCTAAGGGTTCCTTATCTAAGGGTTACTTCGGGGAGCTGGAGGAGGAGGCGCAGGCCACCCTCAGGCGCCTCTGTGACGAGGGGCTCCAGATCATGCAGGGGGCGCAGGCTACGTTCGAGCGCAACTGCCAGGAGCACCAGCAGCGCATCAAGCGCCAGATCGAGGAGGAGGTGGCCAAGAAGCGCAAGCGCACCGAGGAGGGGCCTGCAGCAGCCGTGGCCTCTGGCACCCCCGTGCGGGGCGCGGCCGCCCCGCCGCAGCCAGCAGGACAGGCGGCCGCCCCTGCTGCTGCCGCCGCCCCACTAGCAGGCGCTGCGCCTGGTGCAGGGTCCCCCCCAGCGGCCGCCGTGGAGAGCCGAGCGGCAGACGAGGCGGCCCGACAGCGCGCTGCCGACCAAAAGGCTGCTGCGGCGGCCCCTCCACCTGCTGCTGGCGCTGCTGCTGGCAGCGGCCAGGCCCGCGGGTAGCACCCTGCTGCCAGGCGGCGGCCCCGTAAGCGCGGCTCCGCCCGTCCCAGACGGGGCTGAGGAGGCAGAGGCGGCGGCGCCCAGCCGCCCCGCGGCGAAGGCGGCGCCGAGCGGCGGCATGCACGCCTACCTGGCGGCCAACGTCGAGGCCGACGCTGGGGAAGGGCTTCCCTTCACTGGGCCGCTGCTGCGCCAGGACCGACGCTCCGACGATGCGCGCCACGGTTCCATGTTCAAGGCGCTCAGTAGCAGGACAGAGCCAAGCGTTGCGGCGGACTTGGATGGGCCCGACCGAAGGTCTGGCAGTCCTCAGCCCAGCCAGGGGCCCATACGGAATAGTGGGTACCCAATTCAAGTTGGCGAGGCTAAGGGCGAGGGCGTGAGACCCCCTGAGGTCCGGAGCCCCAAGGCGGCGGGCAGCCGCCCGCCTGGCGGCCGCGCGGGCGCCGCGGCAGCCGCGAAGCCTGCAGCCCAGCCCCAGCCAGGGCGACCGCAGGCCAAGCCCCTCCAGCTGGCCAAGCTGCAGCGCACGGAGGCTGTCAGGAAGCTTAGCCCCCTCACCAAGTGCTGGCGCTGCCTCGGGAGGATCGCCAGGCAGCTCAGTGCGGCTGCTGCCGTCAGCTCACCCCCTGAGGGGCACGGGGGCTACATGAAACACCTGGTGCAGGTGGCCAAGAGCTTGGGGCCCAAGTGCGAGCAGGCGGGCTGCTCCATGTTGGAAGGCACTAAGCTGGACTCACTGACTGTGGTGATCCAAGAGCCCTCTGTGCAAGGGCAGGCCTTCCTGCAGATGATCGAGAGCGCGGCGGCGAGACTCTGCAAAGAAGAAGCCAAGGCGGCCAGGCTGCGCTGGATGGACTACGTGGACGTGGCCTCGACGAAAAGGGGCGAAAGGAGCCCACGATGTCATACAGGACCGCGATCAGGTGCTGGACTCGGTGATCGCGCACTGCCCCGACTGGCTGACGCTCCCCGTTGTAGTCCAGCAAGCCCAGAACCAGATCCGCATAGAGTGGAGGGCCCTCTGGAAAGGAGCCGATAGGGAGCACAGGACCAGACCAGCCGATTGGATCTGCTCCATGGTGCTGCCCCCGTTCACGGTGGGCGACAGCCTCGAGGCGGCGAAGTCGCTCCCGAAGCAGACCGCTCTGGGCTGGGATGCGTTCCACCCGCGGCTGGTCCTCTCCCAGGGCAGGCCCTTCGCCGATATGATGGCAGAGGTACTCACGGCTTGGGTGTTGCAGCCGAAGCCCACGGCCCTCTTCACCACGGTGTTCCTCTTCCTGGGGAAGCCGGACGGAGGCCGCCGCCCGATCGGCCTCATGGGCAAGTGGTTGCGCATCTGGTGCAGGGTGCGCCGCCGCTACGGTGTCAAGTGGGAGAAGGACCACCAGCCCACTTTGGTCTGGGGCAAGGATGCGAACAGCTGTGACATGGCGGTCTACCCACGCAACCTGGGGCTCGCGCTCGCCCGCCAGCTTGGCTTTGGGGCAGCCTCAGTCTATCTCGACGGCAAGTTCTTCGCGCGGACCGACCACGACCGGTTCAAGCGAACTGCCGAGTTGGTGAGCTTGATGGGCCACCGCTACGAGGAGCTCTTCTGCCAGGACCTCTTCGTCGGCGCCCAGTACCAGGTGCAGAGGCCGCGCTGTGACCCTGGCGGGGCGCGCCGCTCGCGCGGCTGGGACGCGGGCGCACTCGTGGTGCCCGCGGGCACCCTCGTCTTCACGGGCGGCTCCTGCGTCAACAACGACCTGATGATCAGGAGCGCGGTCTGGTCGGTGGCGGTTCTCACGACCGTTGGCGAGTGGGTGGCGCAGGCGAGGGGTGCGGCGCCGTCTGCCCTGAAGCTCATCCCCTCCCGTTCGCGGGCGGCCATCGAGCGGGGCGACCTCATGGAGGTGGAGCTCTTCGGCAACCGCCTCGTGGGCCAGCTCGCGAAGGCGGGCGCGGCGATGCGCGCCATCGCCGACGAGGGGGCCCGCCTGCTCCAGGGCTGCCAGGCCCGCACCCGCTTCGCAGCGCGCTTCGCCGCCGAGTTCGAGGTCCAGGACGCGGAGTCGGGCTTGCGGGACCTCTCCCCCTACATTGCGGCGGAGCTCGACGGCGAGGCCGACCCCCTATTCGCCGCCGCGGCGGAGCCCGCCCCTGGGACAGGTGGATTCAGCCCACCGAAGTCGCAGTCCCAGGGGCGCGGCCAGTTCGGGAAGAAGCTCGACGTGGAGGTGCGCGCGGCGGGCATCGCGGAGCTGGACGCGCTGTTGGCTGCTCCTGACGGCGCGGCGCTGGTGCGCGGCAGCGGCATCTCGGAACCCATCGAGCTCCCCGAGGGCCGCGAGGCAGCCGCCGCTGTCGGGCACGCCGCTGGCGGAGGCCCTGGGCAGCCGCCGCGGCCTGCAGACAGCAGCCTGCCGCCCCCAGCTGCCCCCTTGGCGCGCCGCCCGCGGCAGGTTCGCCAGGCGCCACGCGACGCGGAGCACGTCGCGCTGTATGGCGATGGCAACGTGAAGGAGATCGACGCGGAGCTTTGCGGTGGCTGCGCCGAGGCGCAGACCTCGGCGGCTGATGGCGGCCCCCTCCTCGCCGCGGCGGCGGCCCTGGCAGCGGCGGCGGCTGCTGGCGCCTCCAGCTCGCGCCCTTCGCCCATGAGGCGCCGCCCCGCCTCGGCCGAGTCGCCCGCGGAAGCCCTGCGACGTGTCGCCCAGCGCAGGGCGCAGGTGCAGCCGAGGCGCCGCGAGGCCTCAGCCCCCGCGCCTTGCCCGCGCCTGGCGGCGGCGGAGGCGGCGAGCAGCGGACCAGCCACTGCGGAGGCGGCTGATGCAGCCCGTCCAGCGGGATGGAGGGTCAACGGCCACCTCCTCATGGAGTCGAGAGTCGAAGGAGACGACTCCGAGCCCTTCTTGGTCTGCGCGGCTTGCTGGATGTACTGCCGCCTCCCCAGGTACGCGCACCGCGGCCTGGGCAAGCAGTGCGGGGCCAGCGCGGCGGCTGGGCAGCCCAAGTGCAAGAAGGGATCCAGAGCCCAGGCGCGGTCGGACTTCGCTCGCGGCATCCTGCCAGCGTCGAAGGAGCCGATCGCGCCGCTGGCCTCGCCATCGGAGTGCACGCGCCGGCGCTGGGCGGCGGCGCTCCAGGCCAGGCAGGGCCACGGCGCGGAGGGGCAGGCGCTCGTGGCAACGCCCGTGCCAGCGCAGCGGCTGCCAGCAGCCGCCCAGCCCCCACCGCCTGCGGCTGGCGCTGGGTGCCAGGCGGCCGCGCCGCCGAGCGCCGCGGCTACGCGGCGGCTGGCCGCGGCGGCCCCGCGGGAGGAGGCCGCCGAGCCGCGGCGGTCCCGCCCAGGGCTCGTGGGTGTACGTGGAGCCCACGGCTTCGCGGACGCAGCGGCGGCCCGCGAGCGCGGGCGAGCCGCGACGGCAGCGGCCGCCCGCGTAGGCCGCGCGGGGACGCGCGCCGCGGGCTGAGGCGGCCTCGGCAGGCGGCTGTAAGCGCCCGCGCGGCCCTCCGCCTCTCCGCCTTGAATTTATGCAAGAATCCGCCGAGCCCGCTCGGCGCCCACACAGATTGAAAAAAAAATGCCCACACCGTAGTGCAGGGCGAAGCGCGGAGCAAGGCGGCGCAGCGCACCGCGAAAAATGCTGTGCACCCGCGCTGCCAAAAAAGCGGCGAGATGCGCGGCGCCGCCGGGCGGCGGGCGCGGGCCCTCGCAGCGGACGGCCTCGGGGCGCTGCTCGGGGCCTGGCGGTTGTCCTTCGGCTGTCCTCCTCATACTCTTCCTCCTCCTCCTACTCCTCCTCCTACTCCTCCTCCTCGGCCTTTTCCTCCTCCTCCACCTCATCCTCCTCCCCCTCCTCCTCCGCCTCCTCCTCCTCCGCGCCAGGCGGCGGTCGCAGGCCCTCGCAGTGGGCGGCCTCGGGGCTCGCAGCGGGGCCTGGCGGTTGTCCTTCAGCTCTAGGCCTCCTCCTCCTCTTCCTCTTCCTCCTCGGCCTCCTCCGCCTTCTCCTCCTCCTCCTCCTCATCCTCCGCCTCCTCCTCTAGGCCTCCTCCTCCTCCTCCTCCTCCTTCGCCTTCCTCCTCCTCCTCCTCCTCCTCCTCCTCCTCCTCCTCCTCCTCCTCCTCCTCCAAGCCCTCCTCCCTCCTCCTCCTCCTCCTCCTCCTCCTCCTCCTCCTCCTCCTCCTCCTCCTCCTCCTCCTCCTCCTCCTCTAGACCTCCCTAGACCTAGATGGGGTCCGAGCAGGTGGGGTCGGAGGATCGCGCAGTAGATCGACGGTGCATCGCCGACGTGGCTCGATGTAGAGCCCGGCTTGCCCCACGTCGACGTCGCGGGTGCATCGCCGGTGCATCGCCGGTGCATCGCCGATGCATCGCTGATGCATCGTCGATGTATCGGCGATTCGGCGCGATCTCCGGACCCCAAATTCCGATCTCATCTAGGAGGCCTCTATCGGCTGTCCCGCGGGTGGTCCCTTGCGCGTCCTGTGGTTGAACGCGGCGGCGCCCCCGCCCGGCCCCCTCTCCCTTCGGGTGCGACTCCTATAGGACTGACCTTGTCTCGGTCCAGGATCCAGCCGAATACAGCCTATTCCCGCTGGATCTGGCTCAATCCGGCTTGCTAATCTGAAGTCGGGCCTGTCCCTCTACAGGAGGGAGATTCAAAAATAATCAAAAATAGTATGGCTATGATTTGTTTGCGTAGTTTTAAACACTTGTTGAACCTTTTTGGGATATGCTTGCTTTCCGCCCAAGATCTGCCTGTAGGAGGACATGCCCGACCCAATACTAATCCAGCGTAGCCCCGCTCAATACTCCGCGGCCTAGTCTGGCGTAGCAGCCCCCCAATGGGGCGCAATCCTCCTTGACCCCTCCGGCGCAGGCCCCCCAGTAGTTGCCTCCGAACATGCACCCGAAGTGGGGCCCTGGATCCCTCCCCAGGCCCATTCTGACACGTTCTTCCCGGCGGACGTCAGCCGTGGCGACGAGGAGCCTCCAGGAGGCCCCGGAAGGATGCAGAGAGCCAGGGCGAGCCGCCGTGGCACCAGCGGTTGGCCTGTGGTTTGCCCCGTGGCCGTGCCATGGCGCGGTCGATCGGTGCACAGTGAGACCGGCAGCGTCTGCTTCAAGGGCAACGTTAGGGGGGGATGGGCTCAGCCGGACGGGGCCAGGGCGAGGACAAATCCTTTCCAGAGCGTTCCAGAACGCCCTCAGAGCGTTACGGAACGTCCAGGGGGGTGGATGCATCGACCCCCTTTCGCCCATTGATCGCCGACAGGCGCACGAGAGCCCACCTTGCCCAGGAACCTGGGGATCCGCTGTCAGGGCTACATCTCGGCGATGGATCGCCGATTCCAGCTCGACGCTCCCCCCCCCATGAGCTGCTTCTCCAAACCACGGTAGAATGACAATATCAAGCAAATGCAGCTGCAGTCGACATATGGAGGAAGGCGCTGGATCACCCCTCTCCTGAGAGTACAGGTCTCGCGCAAAATGCTGCAGGGACGATCGGGTCGATGACACATGCAGGAGCGGCCAGAGAAACAAGGGGAAACGGGATAGTCATCAATCGTGTTGTACCTTGTTTGCCTATTGCAGTTCGGCTCATGTGGAGTTCCCAGCTTGCCCGGCGACCTTTTACAATCGCCTTTTGACATCAGCTCCGTCGCCTTTTTACAATCGGCTTCCTCCTCCTCCTCCTCCTCGTCCTCCTCCTCGTCCTCCTCCTCCTCCTCCTCGTCCTCCTCCTCGTCCTCCTCCTCCTCCTCCTCCTCCTCCCCCTCCCCCTCCCCCTCCTCCTCTTGCTCCTCTTCCTCCTCCTCCTCCTCCTCTTCCTCCTCCTCCTCCTCCTCCTCCTCCTCCTCCTCCCCCCCTCCCCCTCCTCCTCCTCCTTCTCCTCCTCCTCCTCCTCCTCCTCCTCCCCTCCTCCTCCTCCTCCTCCTCCTCCTCTCCTCCTCCTCCTCTTCCTCCTCCTCCTCCCCTCCTCCCCGCCCTCCTCCTCCTCCTCCTCCTCCTCCTCCTCCTCCTCCTCCTCCTCCGCCTCCTCCTCCTCCTCCTCCTCCTCCTCCGCCTCCTCCTCCTCCTCCCCCTCCTCCTCCTCCGCCTCCTCCTCCTCCGCCGCCTCCTCCTCCTCCCCCTCCTCCTCCTCCGCCTCCTCCTCCTCCGCCGCCTCATCCTCATCCCCCTCTAAGAAAAAAACATGCTGCGCCCTGCGTGGCGTTCCCAGCCGTTCGCCGACCCTCCAAGCCGAGAGGCCCTCGGCGCCGCCACGGCGGAGGGCGCGGAGTCCGCCTGCGCGCTGCGCTGCGCACTGAGCGAGGCGCCCCCCCGCCTGCCGCGGCGGGCGAGGAGGAGCAGCGGGAGCGGGGGTCCCCTCCTCGTCCCCCTCCTCGTCCTGCTCCTCCTCCTCCTCCTCCTCCTCCTCCTCCTCTCCTCCCCTCCTCCCTCCCCCTCCCCCTCCTCCTCCTCCTCCTCCTCGTCCTCCTCCTCCTCCTCCTCCTCCTCCTCCTCCTCCTCCTCCTCCTCCTCCTCCTCCTCCCCATCCCAAAGACACCCCCGCCGCGGGGTCGGCGGCGAAGTCCGAGCCTTAGCCCATCGAGCACGAAAGAATCCCCGATCCCTCATATCGCGAGGAAGACGTGCCTCACTGAGGTCACCGTCTTCGACACTAGGGATAGCGGCTCTGGGCGGCTTGGCCTGATGCATCTGCAGAAAATCAAGGGCAGAACAAAAACGCCCCTACCCTGGTTTACGAGGCGCTGTGCGCTGAAACTCCTGCGGGCTGACAGGGTAAACCCTGCGTGATGTGCCGCGTCCTGGCGGCTCTGGGCTTTGGGGGTTCCCAGGAGGTTTACAGACCGCGCACTTGTAACCCAGGGTAGGGTCGTTTTTTCATCCCTCAAGAAGAGGCCCCCTCTGTCCCCAATGTTGCTCATTTGTCCTCGCGTAGGTCCCCTCCCAACGGGTCCAGGGTCCTCCTTTGTTTCAGCGTTGCCCTCGCCGATCCACGATCCAGGCAGCCCGATGCGCGGCGGGGGCAGGGTCCGGAATGCTTCGAGGAGCTGGCCCAACTCCAAGGCCCTGCCCTCGACTCTTCCAACGGTTCAGGAGAACCGATGGCTGGGGCGGGTTGGGTTCGAAGGTCGTCGCCGAGAGGCATCGCAGCAGCCAGGGGCGACGAAAAGGAGGGGGAGGAGAGGAGGAGGGATGGCCCCGAGACCCTGGCGTCGCAATGGTTTTGCGAGCCCGGCGTTGTTCTTCGCACATTGTCGGGCCCCGCGGCCCTCACAGACCGACCTGGCTCGAAAAGCAGCAACGACAAGATGGGGTCCAGGGCTCTGGTCGCGTGTTCTTTTGATTCGCGATCTTGCATGTGCTGACGACGTCGGGTCTCAGGGGGGAAGGCGGGACGGAAAGGCGGAGGAACGGAGGGGGCGTAGGTAGGATAGGAGAGGCGGTGGAGGAGGAGCTGGCGGGAGCGGCGGGGTAGGGAGGGAAGGATGAGCGAGGAGCTGGGGGGATGAGCAGGGGGGAGGGGGAGGGAGAAGAGGCGCATTCCATACTATACTCAACTCAGTTCCTTCTCAGAGTCGGGCTCTCGTCGAGATGGGAGGCCCATACTGCGCTGGTCTTTGAAATGTGTGTTCATCGCAGCATCGTTGGGGCCGCTTAGGTTTACTCTGGTCTTGCTCCTCCGCCTTCTCCTCCTTCTCCTCCTCCTCCTCCTCCTCCTCATCCTCCCTTTGCTCCTCCTCCTCCTCCTCCTCCTCCTCCTCCTCCTCCTCCTCCTCCTCCTCCTCCTCCTCCTCCCGTGTTCCTCCCCTCCACCGCTCCGCGAATCATTCCTCCCCTGCTCCTCGCTATTGGCCGCGCCCCCCCTGACCTGCCTCCTTCCCCTCCTCCATTCTCCACCGCCTCCCATTCGCGCACATCGCCTCGACCCGCCCCGAGGCCCCCGACATACACCTCTGAGAGGCTCTCCGAGGCGGCTCCGCGTGCTGCCGGAGCTCCACAGAGACTCCCTGCCACAGACACGCCCCAAGAGGCCGAAATCGCTGTCAAGCCTCACGTATCGATTCTTGCCTTCTCCTTGGCATCGCTCGGACGTGTGCATTTGTTCTCGGCGAGAACCATCGAGGACCATCCTGGACCATCGAGCAACAAATGCACGGGAAATGGACGTCCGAGCGACGGCAAGTTGCCTTCTCGCCTCTTCGTTTCCGCGGGGGACCCCTCGGAGCGCCGGCGCACGCCGCCCGAGGGCTGCGCCGGCTTCGCCTTCCGCGCCCCGGGCGGCGGCAACTGCTCCAGCGCTCCGGGCGGCTCCGCCGCCGCCGAAGGCCGCCGGGGCGAGCGCCGCGGCCGCGCTGCCGCTGCCGCCGCGCTTTTCGCCAGCCCAGCCTCGAGTCACCGCTGCCGCGCGCCACCGCCTCGCGCCGTCGCCGCCCGCGGGGGCGGTGCCCGAGTGCCACGGGCAGCCTTCGAGTGGCCAGCGTCTTTGAGAGGCGCCCTCCGCGCGGCAAGTCGAAGGCTTGTCTCTTCCCTGGAGGTCTCTGGGGAGCCTCATCAGGAGGGAAACATCGGCACAGACACAAAGAAACGTAGATTTCCAGATAATTAAAGGGACATCTGGGAGATGGCGGGGAGGGCGAATACCCACAAGATCTTGTAACATCTGGGGGATCATGGTGATGGGCATGTTTTCCACCACGACCACCATAAGTTGGAGGGGGAGGGGGTCCTCCTCCTCCTCCTCCTCCTCGTCCTCCTCCTCCTCCTCCTCCTCCTCCTCCTCCTCCTCCTCCTCGTCCGCCACCTCCGTAAGGTGGCGGAAGACAGGTCCATCGCCTGGAGTGCGTTCCTAGTTGCTTGGGCCTCCCTGGGCACCCTTGCCTCCCGCAGGGGCCCCCCGAGGCCCTCGGAGGCCCCGTGCGGAGGCAGCTCGACTGCTCCTCCTCCTGCTGCGGCGCTCGGCCGCACGGCGGGACGGCCCCGTCGGAGGCGCGCAGCCCGCAAGGGCGAGGTGGAGGCGGCAGCCTCCCGTCTGGAGTGAGGAGGAGGAGGAGCAGGAGGAGGAGGAGGACGAGGAGGAGGAGGGGGAGGAGGAGGAGGAGGAGGAGGAGGAGGAGGAGGAGAAAGGGGAGGGAGGGGGATGGGAGGAGCGAGGAGGAGCGAGGATGAGGAGGGCCCGACCTGTTTTGCCTGGCCCCGCCCGGCCTGCTTAGAGGGCGGCTCCAAGTCATCGGTGCCCGCAGATGTTCTAGTCGTGCCGGCGGCAGCCTCCCGTCTGGAGTGGCAGACCTGCGCATGCTTCACTTGGGAGTCGGGAGTGGCGGCGCGTTGCTCGACGAGCAATAGAAACATAGGCAGCGCAGGAGGAGGAGGAGGAGGAGGAGGCAGACGGCATGAGGAGGGAACAAGCAGGGAGGAACAAGGAGGAGGGAGAGGAGGAGGAGGAGGAGGAGGAGGAGGAGGAGGAGGAGGAGGAGGAGGAGGAGGAGGAGGAGGAGGATGAGGAGGAGGAGGAGGAGGAGGAGGAGGAGGAGGAGGAGGAGGAGGAAGGGGTGGAGAACACTGAGCTCTATATTCGAAACGAGGGCCCAACACAGGAGGGCTGGGAAAAAGCAGCAACATAGTAGTTAATTTCTCGGAGCTCCGCGCGGATTTCTTGGATCGGCGCTGGGGCCCTCTGGCGGTGCCTCCGCCGCCGCCCCTGCCGCGCTCCGCGCGCCAGGACGTGGGGGTGATCCACTTAGAGAGGTGCATTGCGCCAGCGTCCGTGACGTTGGGGCGGCCTCCCGAACTAGGGGCAATGTGTGTGTGCGTGGTTGGTCGTCATTTCCGAGCTCCCTGTCATCTCGGGCCCAGCGTTGGACGGACCGTGCGGTGGCAGAATCCGCGGGCCACGTCGACAAGGCAGGCGTTGGCCGTCCGCAGCCGTAGGACAGGCTGTCTCGCCCTCGAGGGATCGATGGGGTTCTTCTGGCGCTCCTCGGCAGAGGCGGCCTGCGGCAGTGCAAGAAGAGAGGGCGGCTCCGCCCGGGGAGGGGCCAGGGGAAAGGTCGGCGAAGGACGTGGGGGAGAGCAGGAGCATACGATCGGGGCGTTCGCTGAGGAGTGTGCACACGAGGCTTCAGACCCCGGATGATTCCTGATCTGATGAGGGTGCGGGTGCTTGCTGTCCATGGCCAAACAGCAGTCGGAGTTCCACGGGCTTCCGGACCCTGGATTCCTTATCTAAGGGGTCCTTGTCCAATGCCCCCACCGCACCCCCCGACAGAGGCCAGCGGCTAGCGTACCCAGGGTTCCCATAACCGCCCACATGGGCGCGGGCCGACATGCTGGGCTACTTTCACGGTCTTCAGGGTCGGGAGCCCGAACCTTCAGGTCCAGAGAGCGCCCCTCGATGCCGATCGCCCGCGTATGAGGAGATAGAACGCATGACCACTATACGTTCCAAGTTTTCCAGATTTCCAGGAGTCCCTGCTGTGCCGCACGGGCTCCAGAGACGAAGTCCGTCAACTAGCTCCAGACATTCCCTGGAACGTGTCCTGAGCCAGCCCGGTCCTGCCGCGGCAGAGCCGCCCAGCGTCGACCCCGTCGAACCACCCTGGCAGGTCGCTCCGAGTGCCGCCCCCCCCCCCGGGCCCCCCCCGCACGGCAGACCGTGCCGGAGAACGGCAGACCACGCAGGAGCACGGCGGCCCCGGCCCGTTCTCCGAGCCGCGCCCTGGGCGCGGCGGCGAGGGCCGCGGCCCGCGGCGGAGGCCGAGCGTATGGGTGCAACCCGGAGGTCGGCGCCCCGGGGGCCCATCCGGCTGGACCTCGCGTCGCGCGCCACGGGCGCCGTCGGCGGCGACGACCACCGCCTGCTCGTCCTCGTCCTCCTCGGCCTCCTCCTCGGCCTCCTCGGAGGTCCAGGCGGATGGGCGCTTTGGGGCGCACTCCTGTGGGACGGATCTCTCGAGAGCTCTCCGCCGCCGCAGGTGGTGTGCTTCCAGAGCCGTAGCACAACAGAGCCAGCTCCGCCCGCGTGGTCGAATGCCTCCCGAGAGCAAAGCCGCAGCAAAGCCCCAGGAGAGCGAGGCACTGACAGAGAGCCCAGCATCAACACAGTGGCCGGGGGCCTCGGAGGAAGGGGCCTGGGGGGCCCAGTGGGCCAGGCGAATCAGGGGGACCTGAGAAGGTCCAGGCTTCCCAGATGGAATCGGAGCAGACTGAGTCTGAGGATCGCACCGCGTCGACGATGCATCGGAACTGCATCGGCGATGCGGCTCGATGTAGGGCTCGATGTTCTCCACACTGACGTCGCCGATGCATCGCCGATGCATCGGTGATGCGTCGGCGATTCGGCGCAATCCTCCGACCCGATCTACTCGGACCACATCGAGGACGCCTCTACAGGGGGGGGGGGCCCGAAATCTGCTACGTGCAGCTGGTTTCGGCCCTGCCGCCGGGCGATTTCATCGATACAAGCCTCAGGCGCTGGGACCCGCCAAGGACGTGAGCTGCTTCGTTGACCCTGCATTCTACAGTCAACCCTATTAGCAAGGCAGAGCAACTTTCCAAGGTTACCTTTGCATTCTTCCCCTTCGGCCCATCCTTGGCCGGTTTCGCTGGCCGCGCCCCGCTCACAAAGTGTCGCCATGGCCTTCCAGGGCCCTTGCATCCTTATCGCGTATCTTGATGATACGGGTTAAGTGTTTCCCCCCGTTCGTCCGACCCGAGCCAAGCTCTCGGGGCACACCCCAGGGCCAGATCGTGGCGCTTCCTGCGGCTGGGAGCCGTGGCCTTGCGATGCCCTGCTCGGGGCTTACGCCTTGGAACAGGGGGGGTTGGCGCGTGGCCCCTCCCAAGAACCCCCTGAATCGCTCCAACAGCTTCCGACGCGACGACGAGGACGTCGGCGGCGGCGGCGATAACGCCAGAGACGACGAAGACGCTGCGACGACGTCGACGACGACATCGACGACGTCGACGACGCGGCGACGACGTCGACGACGACGACGACGCGCCCCCCCCTCTCAGGCGACTGCTTGCTGCTGCGTGGTGCGTGCGAGGGCGAGGCCGCGACGGACCGCGGAGGGCGGCCCGGCGTCGACGACGACGACGGCCCCTATAGACCGACCTCCGGGGCCTCTCGGTGCTCTTCGATGCCTGGGCCCGCCTATTTTTGGCGATCGGAGAGCGCCGACCAGACAGTCCGGGCTCTGAGATACGCATTGTTCATTCCCATAAGTATTCGAGAGTTCTTTGATTTTTGCGGGGCCAAGATCCTTTCATTCCTAAGTGTTCCATCCAGGGCCTCTTCCTGGCCACTGGAGGGCCAGGAACAAGTGGGAACGAGCACAATTAGAAATGAGCACGACTAGCCATGATCGACGTGTACCCTCAGATCCCATTGCGTTGCCATTCTCTCGCGCCAGGCGTGCTCGCCCGCCTGCAGGCTCCGGGGAACCCTCACGGATGTCGATCCTGCTCGGAGGTCGCGGCCGAAAGCTGGGGTCCGGGGCTCTCCTCCTCCTCCTCCTCCTCCTCCTCCCTCCTCCTCCATCTCCTCCTCCTCCTCCTCCTCCTCCTCCTCCTCCGCCTCCTCCTCCTCCTCCTCCTCCTCCTTCCTCCCATCCTCCTCCCCCTCCTCCTCCTCCTCCTCCTCCTCCTCCCCTCCTCCTCCTCCCTCCTCCTCCTCCTCCTCCTCCTCCTCCTCCTCCTCCTCCTCCTCCTCCTCCTCCTCCTCCTCCTCCTCCTCCTCCTCCTCCTCGAAAGCTGGGGTCCGGGGCTCTCTGGCCTCGATTTGTTGCACGCTGCTGGATGGGTTCACGTCGCCCGATCGCAGGTCAGAAAGTCTGGGGGCGGCAGAGAGGGGGGTGAGGACCAGGGGGGGTGGATCTCATGGCGTGGGCTATGATGTTTCCCCTGGTTTTCATGGCGCCTCTTCTGATTTCGTTGCGTCCCTGGGCCCCCCCCCTGGGGCCGCGCACCTGCCGCTGGCCATGATTTGCACCCCCCCTCTTGGCCGCCCCCCTCTTGGCCGCCCCCGATTGGGGAGGGGCTCCGTGTTCCTTGATTGCTTCACAGTTTGCCTTGGGTTTTCCTTTCTTGCTTTTTCGATGGGAAATCGAAGTTCAACTTGTGGATAGGAGGGGCCTCGTTCCTTATTTAGGGCTCCTTGGGTCAACGCCCGTCTTGGACGCCCCCTGCTTGGCCGCCCCCGAAAAGTCGAGGCCATGAGCTCAGGAGCTGCTTGGGGCTCGGGAGTGGCCCTGGGCTCCTGGCCGGTCCCCGATTGTGGAGTGCAACCAATGGAGAGGAAGCATGTTGCCAAATAGTGTCAAAATGTCTAAGCATGGGTTGAGGAATGCCCAACTAATGTCAGAAGAGTGTGCAGATGTCTTGGACGCCCCCTTCATGGCCGCCCCCGAGAGGTCGAGGCCATGAGAGAAGGAACTGCTCTGGGGCTCGGGAGTGGCCCTGGGTTCCTGGCGGTTGCGCCGGGAATGTAGGTCGGGGGGGGGGGCCCGCTCGCGGCCGTGGCTCGCCGTGGCCGGGAGAGCCCCTTCGTTCTCCTCCTCCTCTTTACCCTCCTCCCCCTCCCCCTCCTCCAACCTCCCCCTCCCCCCCCCTCCTCCTCCTCCTCCTCCCTCCTCCTCCTCCTCCTCCTCCTCCTCCTCCTCCTCCTCCTCTCCTCCTCCTCCTCCAACCTCCTCCTCCTCCTCCTCCTTCTCCTCCTCCTCCTCCTCCCCTCCTCCTCCTCCTCCTCCTCCTCCTCCTCCTCCTCCTCCTCCTCCTCCCCTCTCCTCTTCCTCCCCCCTCCTCCTCCTCCCTCCTCCCTCCTCCCTCCTCCTCCTCCTCCCCCTCCTCCTCCCCTCCCCTCCTCTTCCGCCTTTTCCTCCTCCTCTTTCTCTCCTCCTCCTCCTCCTCCTCCTCCTCCTCCTCCTCCTCCTCCTCCTCCTCCTCGTCCTCCTCCTGCTCATGCTTCTCCTCTCTCTCTCTCTCTCTGCTTCCCCTCTGCCCCTCCCTCCTCCAACCTCTTCCTTACTCGGCGCTCCTCGTGGTGGCACGCTGGGCTGCACACCGCCACCGATCCTGGCCAGGCGTAAGTCGGGCGTGTTCCTCTACAGGAGGAATAGCCAAAGATAATCAAATAATGCTCTGGGGGGGCCTCTAGTTCACATCTCCCCCCCCTCCGCGCGCCCCCCTCCCCGTCTTCCTCCGCATCTTCCCCACGCCGTCCCCGCGACCCCCTCTTCATGTGCCATCTCCCCCATCCCCGTCTCGCAGGCCCACTCCTGCTTAGTGCGTGGCTGTGGGACGTTGTGCAGGGGGGCATTTCTGCAAACACTGCGGCAGCAGCAGAGCGTGTGATTGCTACAAGCACGTCGAGCACCGTCTGAGTGAGTCAAGAGTATTGCCCCTGTTCCCCAACCAGTGCTTGCGCTGAAGGGGTCCTAGTGGAAGTTGAAGGATTTGGCGAAAGTTGCCCGCCGATTTTGGTAGCAGGCTAGGTTCCCGGGTTCCCGGTTCCGGGTTCCCGGGTTCCTGGTTATTGGTTCCGGGCCAATTTCGGTGGGTTTTGGGTTCCCCAGCTCCCGGGTTTCCCGTCGATCTCCTCAGCGAAAACCATCCATGAATTGGGTTTTTTCTCTGGTGCAGTTAAGTAGAAGTTGGCCCCTAGCATGCATGCTGCCGCCGAGGACGACGCCTGCTGGGACGAGTACTCCATGACGGGCCCCCCGGCGCCGGCGGGCATGCCGCTGACCTCGCACGATCTGCGTGACGGCGTCGGGGAGAAGGGGCCCTCGTTGAACCTAGCACATCATCGTGGGAGCGTGGACAGGTCCTGACGCCTCGGCAGCGGCCCCACTGATGCAGGGCGGCGCTGCGCGGATGCCCTGCGCGGAACGTGCCCATGGGAGCGCACGTCCACATGATCGCACGGAGGGCATGGATGCACATGTGCTCATCGCTTGTGAAGCCTGTGCCTTCGTCAGAACCCTCCCCCCCGCCGTGAGAGGACAGCATCACCTCACCACGGCGTGCGTTTTACGGCGGCGGCGTCGGCCTTCCAGGCCGCATTCGGGCCTCAGGATCCCTTGAACACCGACCGCGCGACAAGGTGGTGCTGGTGCGGTCGGGCGCTGCGCACTGGGCGGCGGGGCAATCAATCAATGTGGGGGGAAGGAGAGAGAAGAGGTGCACCTTGTGGGCCGTGAAGGGCCCAAGAAGGGGCACGAACGGTGTGCCGTTCTTCGCCTCAGCACTTCTCCTCCTCCTCCTCCTCCTCCTCCTCCTCCTCCTCCTCCTATAATTATTCGAGAGTTCTTTGATTTTTTGGGGGCCAAGATCCTTTCATTCCTAAGTGTTCCATCCAGAGCCTCTTCCTGGCCACTGGAGGGCCAGGAACAAGTGGGAACGAGCACAATTAGAAATGAGCACGACTAGCCATGATCGACGTGTACCCTCAGATCCCATTGCGTTGCCATTCTCTCGCGCCAGGCGTGCTCGCCCGCCTGCAGGCTCCGGGGAACCCTCACGGATGTCGATCCTGCTCGGAGGTCGCGGCCGAAAGCTGGGGTCCGGGGCTCTCCTCCTCCTCCTCCTCCTCCTCCTCCCTCCTCCTCCTCCTCCTCCTCCTACGTCCTCCTCCTCCTCACCCTCCTCCTCCTCCTCCTCCTCCTCCCTCCTCGCTCCTCCTCCTCCTCCTCCCTCTCCTCCTCCTCTCCTCCTCCCTCCTCCTCCTCCTCCTCCCCCCTCCTCCTCCTCCTCCTCCTCCTCCTCTCCTCCTCCTCCTCCTCCCCTCCTCCTCCTCCTCCTCCTCCTCCTCCTCCTCCTCCTCCTCTCCTCCTCCTCCTCCTCCTCCTCCTCCTCCTCCTCCTCCTCCTCCTCCTCCTCCTCCTCCTCCTCCCTCTCCTCCCCTCCTCCTCCTCCTCCTCCTCCTCCTCCTCCTCCCTCCTCCTCCTCCTCTCCTCCTCCTCCTCCTCCTCCTCCTCCTCCTCCTCCTCCTCCTCCTCCGCCTCCTCCTCCCTCCTCCTCCTCCTCCTCCTCCCTCCTCCTCCTCCTCCCCCCCCCCATTTCAGGCAGCGCCCAGGGCGCCGCTGCCGTGCCAACAGAACTGCCAGGGGATGGGGGTCGCGCCAGAACTGCCACTGCTGGGGGCGGGGCAGCAGGTGGGCCGAGAGAGCCTCGGGGGCCGCGCCGCGACAAAGACAACACATCACGACGCGCTGGGCGCCTGGGCTCCTCCCGCTCACCCCATCGGCGGGGCTGCGCGGGGGGGGGGGTCCTCCCTCGGGGCTCCGAGGCACGGCAAGAGACTGCCCGTCGCGGTGCAGGCAGGAGGAGGAGGAGGACGAGGAGGAGGAGGAGGAGGAGGAGAGGAGGAGGAGGAGAGGAGGAGGAGGAGGAGGAGGAGGAGGAGGAGGAGGAGGGAGGAGGAGGAGGAGGAGGAGGAGGAGGAGGAGGAGAGGGGAGGAGGAGAGAGAGGAGGAGAGGGAGGAAACGGAGGAGAGGGAGGAGGAGGAGGAGGAGGAGGAGGAGAGAGAGGAGGAGGAGGAGGAGGAGGAGGAGGAGGAGGAGGAGGAGGAGGAGAGGCGGCTTCGAGTCAGCGACGTCGTCGGAATCGCTGCTTCGAAAGCTGCCTGCAGGGCCGAAAAGCGCTCCTCAGGCAGGCCATGCACAGCTTTTGGGACCGGTCTGACTATGATTTTCTGACTTGTCCAACCGGGTCCAGCATTAGACCGGGCTTTGTGCTCGATCGGTGAGTGCGCGTGCAGGCAGGGGGCGCGCGGCATCTTTCGGCACGCATCGGCACTGCTCGAGCTGGCTCGAGCTGGCCCGAGGCTCGCGAGGACCGAGGGCCCCCAGGGCGGAGGAGCACAGGCACACCCGCCGTGCCCCCCCTATTGACAAAAAGCCCCCGGGTGCGAGGGACGGGGCTGGGTGCCCAGACCTCCGACGTCGGGAGATGTTGCCTCACGACGACGACGACCTCCGCTAGCCGTCGCGGGCTTGTCTGCGTGTGGATGGTCCGGGGGGCCCTCTGTGGATGGTCCCGGGGCCCTCGCAAGCTGGCGGCGAGCGAGGGGGGGAAGCGAGAAGGAGGAGGCCTCCTCAGGGGGCGGCAGGACTTCTCGGGAGCCCTCGCGCCTTCTGAGAACAGGTCCCCTGTCTTCGGGGAAAGCTCAGAGTACTGCTCAGAAGGCCTGGGGGCTTCCGCCCCTTCTCTTTTCCCCCCCCCGGGGGCCCGCCGCCGAGCAAGCACAGAGCGCGAAGATCTCTCATCGCGTGTGCTTCCTTTGATCTGCGCGGCGCCCGGGGCCGAGCTGCATCGGCCCCCAGCACCCCTCCCGGGCTCCCCTCTGGCGAGCTGTCCGAGCCGCGTCCTCCAGCCGCGGCGGCGACCATCCCCGGGGGGAGACGCTCTGGAGCGTCAGACACGACGGCGGCGGCGTCGTCGTCACAGGTACCCGAGGGCGGCGGTGGCACCTCGATGGGCCCCCTCCCCCAGCAGGTGAGCGGAGCCCGGCGGCGAGCCACGAGGCCTCCCAGGCCCTGCCCGCCAAGGCCTGGGCCCTCGCTCGGACCGCCTGCCCTCTCTCTCTCTCTCTCTCGAGCTTGCCCATCGGCCTGCCGAAGAGTGTTCTAAGAGCTTTTTTGTGGTCTGCGCGAGATGTTCTTAGAGCATGTCTGGCTGAGGCTGTCGTGTTTTAGCACATCGGCTCTGTGTTCTAAGAGCACTGCTTTTTTGTTCTTAGAGCAGTATTGGCTGAGACTGTCTTGCCTTCACACATCGGGTGTATGTTCTGAGAACATCGTTGTCTGTTATCAGAACAGCTTGGGGCTCTAAGAATCTGTCGTGGTAGGCCTATAGGAATGCTGGGGCGGTCCGTCCCTGCTCAACTCTTGCTAGGCCCGAACTGCGGGCGGACGGATTGTGTGCTCCATCCGGGCGCGCTGCCTTCACTTCGGCCTCGCGGGGCCGCCTTCGGGCCTCGGGACCATCAAGAACGGACCAGGGACCCGTTTTTCCAGTTCCTAGCGACAGCGGCCGGTCATGCTGGTGGGGGCGGGGCAAGGGGGGGGCACGAAGGGGCCAGTGACGTGACGGTTCGCGCTGGCGCCGCCTTGGGATTTCGCTGCCCCTGGCAGTTCCCAAGCGGCGCTGGCGCGAACCGTGACGTTGCCAGGTGGGGGGAGGATGACCCAGGGATCCGATGTGGCGCTGCAAGGCACAGACCTTCATGGCGCGGCAAACAGCGAAACAGCGGAGGGATCCGATGTCTTGATTTCTTCCATGCGGCGCCCCTTGAAGTCTCGACCCCTTCCCGCGGGCTCGTGTTTTCCGTCCCGAGTCGCTCTTTGGACGGTCGCGGCGCCCAGCGAGGGCCCCCCAGAGGCCGAAAATCAACGAGAAACCGCCGTCTCGATTTCTTCGATGCGCTGTACTTTTTGGGGGGAGGGGGCGAGCATCCCCGGGATAACGGCCGCCACCGCGAATCGTGACAGAGCGCGCCCCAGGGACGACGAGCTGCAGATCCATGCGTGGCCCGCGGGCTGGAAACAAACCTACACCCGAGGAGAGCCCAAATCAGTGGTGGTTTTCATGAGGAGATCGACCTGGAGAGCGGGAGCCCGGGACCCCCCCACCGAAATCGGCCCCGAACCAATAACCAGGAACCTGGGAACCCGGAGCCAGGAATCCGGGAACCCAGCCTGCCACCAGAATCGGCGGGAAATTTCGCCACATTTCCGAATCAGTGTTTGCACTGAAGGGGTCCTCGCAGAAGTTGAAGGATTTGGCAAAAGTTTCCCGCCGATGTTGGTCGCACGCTGGGTTCCAGGGGTCCTGGTTCCGAGTTCCCAAGTTCCCAGCTCAGGCCGATTTCGGAGGGCGGCGAGGTTCCCGGGTTCCTTGGTTCCTGGTCGATGTTCTTACCGATCGGTCTCACCATCGATCTACCCACTTCTCTACCGATCTCTCCATCGATCCCACAATGGATCTCACCAGCGAGCTCACTAGAGATCGCATGAGCGATCTCGCGATCGATCTTACGATCGATCTCACTGGATCGATCCTACTCTCGGTCTCGCGATCGACCTTGCAATCTTCCTCACTATCGATTAGACGATCGGTATCCTTTCTATCGATCTCACAATCGCTTTCAATATCCACAGTATGAATTTTCAAGTCATCCGCTGATTGGGGCTTTCTCAGCCGCGAGGACCCCTTCAGTGCAAGCGCTGATTGGGAGCAGCAGTCCGTCCGAAGCCGGGATGTGTCCGCCGCGCCCGCGCGCTACAGTCGGGGCCCTGAAGAAGGAACCTTTTTCGTTGGGGAGGGGTTCTGTGTTCCTTGATTGCTTCACCTGTGTTCCTTGATTGCTTCACAGTTTGCCTTGCGTTTCCCCCTGGTTTTCGATGGGAAATCGAAGTTCAACTTGTGGATGAAAAGGGCCTCGTTCCTTATTTCGGGTTCCTTGGGTCAACGCTCCGACTCGACCTCTGCCCGCGGACCCTCTGCTGGCCAACGCCGCCCTCGCACCTTTGGGGGGGGGGGGGCGAGAGAAGGGAGAGAGCGGGGGGCCCTGAGGACCATCGGTGTTCGAGAGGAGGAGGACAGGGAGGAGGAGAAGGAGGAGGAGGGAGGAGGAGGGGGAGGAGGAGGAGGAGGGAGGAGGAGGAGGAGGAGGAGGGAGGAGGAGGAGGAGGAGGAGGAGGAGGAGGAGGAGGAGGAAGAGGAGGAGGAGGAGGAGGAGAGGGAGGAGGAGAGAGAGGAGGAGAGGGAGGAAACGGAGGAGAGGGATGAGGAGGAGGAGAAATCAGGAGGAGGAGGAGGAGAGGGAGGAGGGATCCGTAGCCATGTTGGCTTAAGTCCGGAGGCATTGCTCGAGCGGACGCGAGTTTTTTGGCAAGGGGATTTGCGGCCCCACTGCTTTCTTCCACTCCCCAGGAGTACCATCACTGTAATGAGGCTTGCCTCACGCGCGGTGGCGTCCCTCGTTCGTTTGCGTTCCGTGGGCAGTCTCGGTCGTGGCGATGTCTGGTGTTGTCCAAAAAAGAAGTGCGGTTTCAAGACAACTATCGCGTGGCAGAAGCACTGCTATAAGTGTGGTGCTGAGCGTCCTGTGGTTCCAGCTTCTCCTCCTGTTCGTGCTCCACAGGGGGACTGGGCCAACGGGCCTCCCAAGGTTGCGAAGGCCAAGCCCAAGCTGCTCGACGAGTCCCAGTTGGCGTTGTTCGTCAAGATGTCCAGTGATGATTTCGAAGCCAGCAAGTCTCTCCTTAGTCCAAGTCAACGTGCCCGCGCGTCGGCGCAGCGTGCGCTGGCGGCTGGTGACCCCAAGGCGGCTGCGAAGCACAGCCAGTGGGTTCACGACGAGCTCGAGCGGCAGGTGGCGCAGGCCGAGGCCAAGGCCACGAAGCTCGAGAAGGAGGTGCACGAGAAGTTCTTGGAGTTGGTTGCGGCCAAAGCCAGGCTCGACCAGGTGCAGTCTCAAGAGCGGGCTGCTGGTGTCAGGGCTGCGGCCGCGTGGGCGGCGGTCTGTCAGCTACCTGCAGAAGGTCGTCCTCGTGCTGGCGGAGCTGTTGCGGCAGCCGGTGCCGACGACCCTGGGTTTGCTTTGCTCATGCAGTTCGTGTCCCTGTCGCCCAAGCTGGCAGAGACGCTGCGAGCGCTCGTGGCTACGCGTGATGGTATTGTTCAGCCTGCTGGTGGTGTACCCAGTGATGCTGAGGACAGCGACGATGATGACGAGGTCCAGATGCTTGACGCCCCTGGGCCTGAGCCTGTCCTCTCTGCCGAGGCAGCTGCGCGCGACACCTTTGGAGAAGGTGGGCGTCCTGTTGCCCCCGTGCGCGCTTCCCCCTTTGCGGAAGGGGCTGCGCCTGTTTCGCTCGATCCTAGTGGGGGGAAGGGGTCGGGACGGTCGCACGTGGCGGGGGGCGGCGAGCATGTTGCCAGTAAGTTCTCGAGTTGTTTTGCAGCACCTCACCACCGACGATGGCTGGGACACATTTCTCTCGGCGCGCGGTCTCACGCGGAAGCATTGTGTCACCGTCATCGGTGGTCTCCACGAGGCGGCATGCAAGAAGTTTAAGCTCGCGCCCTTTGACCCTGCGCCAGTTTGTCAGCAGCGCTCCTAGCCGACAGCGTAAGAAGGAGTGGTCCGCCATCGCGGCCAACGTCGGCTGGCAGGCCGGCTTAGACGCGTATTTGACTGAGTCTATGTATCAGTTGAGCGGAAGATCGGGACAAATCGGAACCAGAGTTTCTGGGAGAGTTCCAAAGAAAAATAGAACGCCGAATTGCGGAGCGCCTTGCGCGCATTCGCAGAAGTCCCCCAAGGACTGTTCGAGGGCCTGAGGAGCCCAAGTAGCACATGGCCGCTCAATTAAACTGTTGAGGGCGGGCAGAAAAGCTGGCGTGCACGAGCAGTGGGAGCGGGTGCACGGCTTGCACGGGGGGCGCAGTAGGTTTGCGTTCTAGGGACTTGGGCGCTGGCCGATGCGTTGATGGGGGGCCCGGGAGTGCGTCATACATATTACGCCTGTGGCGCCATGGAGGCCGCATGTGCGGTTGCAGTGGGGCGGGCGCCCCGCCGCGCGCACCGCGGCGACAGCTCTCTTGGGCGCCCGCCCGCCGCCGTGGACGTAGTGGGTCCAGCTTGTCTCGCGGTCGGCGCGCGGCGGGTCGGCGGCCGCGACGGTGGCGGCCTGAATGCTTCGAAAGTGTTTCTCCCCGAGCCCGGGGCTATTGTACGTTTTCGGCGGCGCGCGCAGCTCGGAGAAGAATCGCCTTGTCCGTCGGCGGCCAGTTGGCTGTCGTCGCGCAGAAGTACCGGCGGATGGCGCGGCCCACGCTCCGCGCAGAGAGCGCGTCCATGAGCGTGGACTCGTCGATGGGGCAGGAGGACCTCGTGGTCGGGACCATCGCGGCACGCGATGTCCACGGCCCCCACCCTGGGCGAGTGGGGACCTGCTGGGCGCCGCCGCAGGCCGATTTCAGAGAATCTCGGAACCTGAAATCCGGGCGCGCCAAATTTCGCAGGCCGGAAAAAAACACTCAGAGAGTTTCGGCCAGCTCCGAGGTTTTCGGTTAATGGGAATGTTTCACGCGGGGTGGCTAGTTCAGAGATTTTCAGAGATTCTCAGAGAAGTTCGGACGCGAGAATTGGGCGCGCCCCGGTTTCTGGTTCTTACCGGATCTCCAGGCGTCCTACTGTCAGCCAGAGACGAGCGACTGGCTGGCGCCGCGCCCGATGCTTCCGGAGTTGCGAACTCGGTCCTCGATTCCCTGGGGCCCGCGGGCCCCTGGGCCAATCGCGAGGTCGCCGAAGCCCCCGCGCGGTTGCGCGCGATTGTCTCCGAAACCGGAATTGGGCATCCATGGTTGGACGCCCGCGCGCACGCGCTAGGTGCCCGCGAGATTATTCGGTGGCGGATATTGCATGGTGCGGGGGCCTTCCAAAGACTTTCCGGGTATTTCTCTACGGTTATTTCGGCGCGCTTCGGGGCCCCTTGGGCGGCGCGGGGAAGTCGCCAGGCCGCGCGCGGGCCCTTTTTCCAACGCTTTCTGGGGCATTATCGCGGTGTTGCGTGGCCGAAGAGGTCACTGAGCACTGCGCTTTTTGACATTTGCGCGTGTTTTTCGCTGCGTTGGTTGCGCGATTGTTCTGGCGGTCCGCCTCTTTGGGGCCCGTTGGGGCCTCAAGTTTGTTCTGTTGACGTCGGGTCTTCTGGAGTGAAAGGCGCGTGGCGCTGAATTCCCTCGGGCGTGCGCGTGGCCAAATACGCGCCGTGGCCTCATCCGCGCCGGGGCGCATGTCCTCCCTCGCGAAGCCGATGGTGCCAAAGGCGTGGCAGGCCCGGTCGGCGGCGCCCCCAGTGATTCGAAAACCGAGCATGATTTTCATACCGGTCAAACTTTGCCCCGATCCGGGCTTCATCTTCATTTGCAGTGATGTGTTGCTGTTGCAGGAGCCTCGTCTGTTGAAGGCGGCGTCCACGTCTTTGGAGGCCAAGCTGCGCGGGGCTGGCTGGTCGGCTTCCACGTGTGCTGCTGCTCCTATGCTTGGCAATCCTTCAGGGGGCTTGGTGACGGCTACCGTGAAGAGGATCGGCCTGGCGCCTCTTGCTCATTTTGACGTGGAAATTTCTATTGCTCGTGCGGCTATTCATCGTTTCGGTGGCATGGTCAAGGGCGTCTTCCTCGTCGTCAATGTGCACCGCGTTCATTCGGTCGGCATCAACGAGCAGAACTGAGCTATCTTGTCCAAAGTGGGTGCGAGGCTGAAGACCGCTGGGCTGCCCTTCGTCGTCGGTGGCGATTGGAACTTCACGGCTGAAGACTTGCAGAAGACGCCCCGGGTCGACGCCATGGATGCTGCGGTGATCGCAGCCGAGCATGGCACGTGCAGGCCAGCCCTGAAGTGCATCGACCTTCTCGTGGTTTCGCGTCACATTGCAGGTCAGGCCAGGGCCGAAGTGCTGCGCGCTGCTTCTATCCCCCCTCGCCCGCCTGTCAGGCTTGTCGCCCCGTCGGCCGAGCCGCTCTGTAAAGTGAGGCATGTCCAGGCAGCTTCCTCAGAAGTTCCCCACGCAGCTCCCCATCGGCCGTCTTGCCCGCCCCCCCCCCCACCCCACACCACCACCACCACCACCCCCACACACCCCTCAAGTAGATCCGTGGGAGCAGGTTGGGCAAGTGCGTTGTGACCCGGGCCTCCTGGCCCAGGATAAGTGGGATGCCTTTCATGAAGGCCGCTGAGGCTCATTGGCTTTACGTATTCCAGATTCTCGGGGACCTGTGTGCCTGGCCGAGATGGCCGACAGCGAGGCCGAGAGGCTGCGCGTGGTCTGTGCTCGGGCCAAGGAGAAGGAATGGAACAAAATTGTGGACTCACATCGGAGGGGGCATGTCTGCCTTGTACAAGTTTTCGAGCATCCCCGCCCCGTGGCAGCCCGAAGATGTTCATCAAGGGACCCTCAGGCCGTGCACCTCGCCCGAGTCGGTCGACGTCCTTGGGGCTGAGTGGGAAAAGTGGCGGCACGTTGGAGTGCAGCACCCCCCTCTCCAGTGGCCCGAGCTTGGGCCCCCCCCCCCCGCGGCCCGCCGTGGCCGAGCTTGCGAAAGCTACCAGGAGTTTCAAGGCGACCACCGGCACGGGGTTTGATCAGATCCAGCCCCGTTCGTTTCTACTTTTGCCGTCGCCTGCCCTGGGGGCGCTGTGTGACACCATTCACCATGTGGAGCGCAAGCGTGAGTGGCCTGCCATGTGGCATCGGAGTGTGCTCATCCTGAAAAGAGCTGGGGGGCCAGGTCCCTGGGCCTCTGGCACGTTTTTGGCTCGCGTGCTGCGTTGCTTGAGACGCCCTCTGGTTCGAGCCTGGCAGCAGGCCCATGATCGCTTCTTTTCCTGGTCCACTCATGAGAAGTCTTATGAGAAATGTGTCTGGGTTCAGGCGGCTTGGTCGGAGCTTTCCACGTATAAGGCCAGGTCATGTGCGACCCCTCTGTTAGATCTTAAAAAGGCTTTTGGGTTGGTCCAGCACCATCACTTGATCGACGCGGCGGGGGCGACCGCGTTCCTTTTGTGGCAATTGCACCTGCTGGTTCAGATCTATCGGGCCCCCAGGGTCCTGGATGTCGGGGAGGTTGGCAACATTTAGCAGGTTGAGCAAACGATTGTTCCAGGGTGTACATTCGCCACGTGCATGTTACAAGATGTTCTGCTAGGCCCTTCGGATGCTGTGCAGGCCGCGCGTCCCGCAGTTCAGTTGTCTGTCAATGTCGACGACTTCGGCCTCATGCGCTGGGGCGCGGAGTCGCGAGTCGCCGACGACATCTCAGCGGCAGGCAAGTTGCTTGCTCAGTGCCTGAGCAGGATCGACCTGTGCATCGCGCTGGACAAGTCCAGAGTTTTTGGGAATACGGCGGTGGTGAGGAACGCTATCGCTCGTAAGCTGGAGAGCTTCCAGCCCCTTCCCGTTTGGTCCGAGCGCAGCCTCGGCGTGGACTTCGGCGCGGGGTTGGTGGCCAGCCGTGGCACCGTGCGTGGGCGCGTTTCTGACATGCAGCCCAGGTTGGTTCGGATGGGCTTCCTGAGGGGCTCTAAGCCGCGTCGCCGTGTGCTCGGGAACATGACTCGAGCGTCTTTGGAGGCCTCGGTGTTTTTTGGGGCTTCGGTCATGGGCGCGAACGGCAAGGAGCTGGATGTCCTTCGAGACGCGGCTGGGAAGCTGCAGGACCATCTCCAGGATGGCAAGTCTCGCACCTTGGCGCTCCTCCTGTCTCCTGTGCCCCGTCTGGACCCGATCTCCAGGGCCACGTAGTTTCCTGCCGAGGCCTTCCTGTGGCACTCATGGCTTCCCGGGAATGCGTTGGACATTGGGATCCGCCAGGCTCATGGGAACCTGTCTGGGCTGGGGCACCCCTGGTCCTCTATCAGGGGCCCCTTAGGGCTCTCTGGGCATCGTTGCAGCGGGTTGGCATCGCGGCTACCTCGGCTACTTCTTGGATTTGGCTCAATGGGGCCAACATCAACCCCACCGACGACCGCCCTGTCACTATCCAGGAGCTCTTGTCTCGCGCGGTAGAGCGCTGGCAGTTTGCTAGAGATGCTGGCCATCTTGATCAGCGTGAGTTCGACGATGGTTTGATCCTGAGCCCCCTGGAGGCCCTGCTTGGCAGCAAGAGTAAGCTCACGGCCCAGCAGAGGGGCTACCTGCGTAGCACCATCGTGGGGGGCCAGTGGCCTCATAAGCGTCACTGGGCCGACGGTTAGGACACCGCGGCTGCGTGCCTGCTGCGCCCCTCCGCCGAGGGCACTCTTGTGCATGGGCACTGTTCGCGCGCGCGCGCCTCGACAGCCTTGAAGGGTCCCCTGCCTTCAGAGCCAATAGGGCTCAGACAGCTGCGCAGTCCCCGCTTGCCTTCATTTTTTGCGGAGCGCTGTTTCGTGCCGCTTTCTGTTCTCGAGAGGCCGCCGCCCGGGCAGCCCGCGTGTTGGGGGATTGGAGGCCCTAGCTGTTTCATTGGAGATGTGTATCCTGACGGTTCGGTTTTCGAAGCAGAGCATCCGGGTCTAGCGACTGCTGGCTGGGGGCGCGTGGCGCTTCATCCTGATCGGAACCATGTGGTCGCCTTCTGTTCAGGACCTGTGCTTGATCTGCTGCAGTGCCTTTGCAGCTGAGCTCATTGCTTTTGCAGCTGAGCTCGTTTGCAGGACTGTGCTTTTGCAGCTGAGCTCATTGCTGTCATTCACATTCTGCGGCTTGCGACACCACCTGTCCGCATCTTCACTGATTCTGCTCTTGTTGTGGATGGTTTCCACGAGCGTGGACGGGTGGCTACCACTGCTTGTGTTGCCGGGCGCGCCCATCTCTGGAGGGATTTCTGGCGGCTGGTCGACGTCTGGGGGGATGGGTTCGAGATCTTCAAGTGTAAATAAAGGCCATGAGACCGTTGATGACGTTCTCCTTGGACGCACCACGGCCAGGCATAAGTATGGCAATGCGACCTATGACCTTGCTGCGAAGAGTGCTGCTGCGTTCCACCGTGTTGCGTCTGGCACACGGGGGCAGCTGCAGGCGCGAGCAAACGTCGTTAAACTTGGGGCACTTGGATCGGGCGCCTCAGCGACGGCTTGGAGGATTGCGGTCATCCGAAGCGTCATATGCGAGGCAAGCCGCCTGTGCCACGGCTGATTATGGTCAAGGACCCCCTTCCCAACGACGTGGTTAGTCGTGCGTTAGCTGTTCAGGAAAAGCTGGGAGAGGGGTCCAGAGTGCATGCCCTTGCCAAGATCCAACTACAGGGCGGTCCGCTCGTAGTTGGATGTCTGCGCTGTGCTAGCTTTGCCGTTGCTCGTGTCTCGAGCCTGTCGGCCCCTTGTCCCCCCCAGGCGACGGCGTGGGGGGCGGAAGGTGCTCTCAAGGCTGGCCCGCAAGCGGGAATTTAGGCTCGATGGTAAGGTCTATCGAACTCTCTGTCTCGATCGTTTGATCGTTTAGGCCACAGTGCGCCCCCCTGCCCCTTTTGCGGATGAAGGTCCCCGCCGTGGCTGTAGCAGCGGCTACCGCCGGGGCCGTACAGACCGATGGGGTGAGGGGGGCGCATGCGGTCTCTGTCCGCTCACACGTGGCCTACGGTGTTTGTAAGGTGCGCCCTAGGCCACGTGCGACTTCTGCAGGCGGACGAGCGACAGACTCTGCCGCTCGCCAGGTTGTGCCCAGGAGGAGGGGGAGGAGGAGGTGGAGAAGGAGGAGGAGGAGGAGGAGGAGGAGGAGGAGGAGGAGGAGGAGGGGAGGAGGACGAGGAGGACGAGAGGACGAGGAGGAGGAGGAGGAGAGTGGAGGAAGGAGGAGGTGGAGGAGGAGGAGGAGGAGGAGGGAGGAGGAGAGGAGGAGGAGGAGGAGGAGGGAGGGAGGAGGAGGAGGAGGGAGGAGGGAGGAGAGAGGGAGGGAGGGAGGGAGGGAGGGAGGGAGGGAGGGAGGGAGGGAAGGAGGAGGAGGAGGAGGAGGAGCATCGCGCGAGCGGTGCCGCGCAGCAGCGTGCAGCACGCGGCAGCACGCCGCGGCAGGCTGCAGCACTCTGGCAGCACGCGGCGGCGAGCGGCAACGAACGGCGCCGGGCAGCAGCTTCGCGGCAGCAGGCAGCAGCGAACTGACAGTGCGGGCAGTAATGCACCTATCCGTAGCCACTGCGTCCTGTGGACGTTTTCGGGGGAAGGGGCGCCGCGGGGCCGAGGCGCAGTGGATATGGACAAACATACAGCCTCTGGGGGCCAGGCTTTTGTTCCATGCCCACTGCGCCTCTGGCTTCTGGCGAAGGGAACCCAGAGCTCCAAGACGCAGTGGATAGCCTCAGGAGGTTTCAGGTAAAGTCGAGCATCTGATTAAGACACCTCCCCCATAAATGTTGGGCCAGCGTTTCTTAACCAACTTGACAGAAAGCTGGCCAAGTTTCTTGAGCACGTTCGCCCCACCAGCGTTAACCACAGAAATCGGCACATATTGATCTTAGGAAACGTCCAGGAAATTGGCCATTTCTCACATGATGATTTTCTGAATCAAATGTTCGGCTGTATTCCCCCCATGTTTCTATCGGCGGGGAGTAAGCCTGCCCCTCCTCCTCCTGCTCCTCCTCCTCATCATCATCATTATCCTTCTCCTCCTCCTCCTCCTCCTCCTCCTCCTAATCCTCCTCCTCCTCCCATCCTCCGAATCCTCCTCCTCCTCCTGCTCCTCCTCCTCCTCCTCCTCCTGCTACTCCCCCTCTTCTTCCCGAGGGCCCAGAGAGCCCCCTCCTGGGAATGGGGGTTCTTGGACAATGTTTGTGGAGATCGAGTGGTGGGGCCTCCGCCAGAGGCTGACTGGAGGGGGCCGCCCTCTTCGCGGACTTCAAGACTCGAAGAAGAACACACCCAACAGTTTATGTTTATGTAGTTTTTCCCCTCTTCCTAGCGTGGCTCTCGGCAGTGCTCTCGGCGATGCGCGTCTCAGAGGACGTTCGTGGCTTCTACGAGGAGCTGTCTCGAGACAAGAATGCGGTGAATCATTTCTCTGGGGCGTCACCTTTGGAGCTTGTCGTTACCAGCGGGGTTCGACAACGAACTCCTGCATCGATGTTACTGTTCGCGTATGCCTTGGATCCAGTCCTGAGATGGATGAGAGCGAAGCTGACAAGGCTCATCCCACGGATACGAGCCTACGCCTGCGTCTCCCTTGCCTGGGGCCATCAAGGTCGCCTCTTGTGGTGCTCGTGAGGCGCTCTTGGGCCGATCTTAGGCGCTCTTGGCACCGTTTTGGGAGCCTCTGAGGCCCCTCTTGGGCCTCTGTTGAGCCATCTTGGGGCAATCTTGAGGCCTCAAAATCGCGCCGGAAGCGAAAAGGCGAGCAGGCACAAATCATTGATGTTCGCTCAGGTGTTTGAAGGATGTTTGCCTCTTGGAAGGCCCGGAAAGGGGGTTCCGAACGCACCTGGAATCGTCTTGCCGCCCTCGTCGGGCCTCTTGGAGGTACTTCCGAAGCTGCCTTGGACCGTCGCCGGCAATCTGGAGCCATCTTGGAGACCAGACTCGAGCACCGAGGGCCCTCCTGGAGCCACCCGGGGCGACAAAAATGGCCCTCCGACACGCCGCGGGTCCGCCTCGCAGCAAGCTTTTGGGGAGGCGAAGGGGGAGGGCGCACCCCTCCCCGAAGGGAAGAGGGGCAGACCTCGCCGCGCCGCCCAGGCCCAAAGGGCCGGCGGGAAGCAAGAGCAGAAGTCAGGAAAGGAAAAAACACACAGGCACGATGAATCGTCGATCCCCCCGAAAATATCGTAAGATATGGGAAGTGGGGGGAAGACCCAAACCAGAAAATACGGAAAATATGGGGAATCCGGTTGTGTGTGTATTTATTTGTGTGTCCCAGGGCCCCTTCACAGAAGGAGCTCCGTCGGCGGGGGTGCGGCTCCATCGGGCGATGCCGTAGCGATGTGCGGCACGGCATGTGGCCAGCGGCCCCTCGGCGGCGCGCGGCGCGCGGCGCCCGCCTCCCTCCTCCCTCCTCCTCCTCCCTCCTCCTCCTCCTCCTCCTAGATCCTCCTCCTCCTTCTCATCCTCCTCCTCCTCCTCCTCCTCCTCCTCCTCCTCCTCCTTCCTCCTCTCTCTCCTCTCCTCCTCCTCCTCCTTCCCCTCCTCCTCCTCCTCTTCCTCCTCCTCCTCCTCCTCCTCCTCCTCCTCCTCCTCCTCCTCCTCCCTCCTCCGCTCCTCGCCCGCGGCGCCCGCTCGGCCAGGAGCCGCAGCGGCTGCGCGAACTGGCACGGCATCGCCGGCGCGGAGCCCTCAACGGAGCCCTCGGCGGGGCGGTGCGGCGAGCGATGCCAGGGGCAGAAAGGCCGCGGCGCTCCTGGGCGGTCAGCGGGGTGGTGGTGGCTGGGGCCACAGCTCAGAGGAGGGCAAAGGTACCCCATGCCTCCACCCTTTCCTCGTTTTCCCCCAAGGTCTTCGCGGCATAGTTGGCCGTCGTCGTCACTCTGAAGATGGCATAGGCGAGAATGCGCGAGTAAGGAACAACTCCCGGAGCTTTGCATGCCTGGCCTCGTAAGCCAGCCTCCAGGATTTCCAAGACGATCCACGAAGCCCCCAAGAGTGGCCCTGGACGGCCCTTTGGGATTCCCAACAACGCTTCCAGGGCCCCCCAGAAACGTCACACGAGAAGCTCCCAGATCGCCCAGGAGCGACAGGACACGGACAGGAAGTCTGGGAATCCAGAGCCTGGGGCGCGTAAAGAGCATGTCAACTATTTAAACGGTCCTGAGGACACTACTTCTGGTGCTTCGCAGCACGGTGGCTGATATACAATTCGCCGTCTTTGCCACAGGGCATGCACACACGACTGAACCGACCCACTCTTTATATTGCTCCTCTCTCATGCGCCAGAGTGTTATGGTTACACTTCCATTGTGGCGGGTGGCGGTCACATCAGTTTCGCTGCCTAGCGAATTGAGTTGTTGCATGATCAAGGGAGGGAGAACCGACCCGACTCCCATAGTTGGAATTTGTTGAAGACATTCCTGCCTTGTTCGATTCCTTCACCAGGCACAGTCACCACAGAGTTCTGCTTCCAGGAGTGCTCATTCTGAGTGTGGTTCTTCTCCCCAAAAATTTGTTGTAGCTTGACGCGGGGGGGGGATCCTGCGGCCTTTCGCGAAGCATCGCAATCATCTCGCAGCGGGCCGCGGCCGTGACGCTGTGACGCTGCACGGCTGGTAAGTCGCCTGTTGTGCAGATTCCTTTGGGGTGGTTCTCGAGGGCCCCCTCGGGGGACCTCTTGGGGATCTTCTGAGTGGTCTGTTGCGGGGCTGCTGCTGGCCTCGAGGCTGCCCTGCGAACCGGGGTTCCACCGAGCTTCCCCGAAGGTGCTCGACTGACGCATCCCAGGGCCGTCTTGGAGCCCTCCTCGAGCAGGACGGCCCTGAGCCGGCCAGAGCCTTCTGGATGCCGCGATGAGGGCCAGGCGTGATGGGCCTGTTCTCACCACCATCAGTTGGATGGGGGGAAGGAGGCGGAGGAGGAGGAGGAGGAGGAGGAGGAGGAGGAGGCGGAGGACCCCCTGCCCCTCCAACTTATGGTGGTGGTGGTGGTGGAAAACAGGCCCATCAGGGCGAGCGACGCAGGGCACCGCGGCCGACCCCGCTGACCCTGGGCGTTTTCGCTCTGCCCGCGCAGGGGCCCCGCTCCGCGCGGTGTGCCGCTTGCGGGCCGCCCGCGAGAGCCCCTGCGGCCACACTGTGCCACATCTCGCGAGCTCCGTGAACGTTCGTCTCGCAGGTGTTCCTCCGGTTCGCCCGGGCATGCACGATCGTGATGATGATGAGGAGGAGGGGGAGCAGCAGCAGGAGGTTGAGGAGGAGGAGGAGGAGGAGGAGGAAGAGGAGGAGGTGGAGGAGGAGCAGGAGAAGCATGCACTGAGAGCAGCAGAAGTAACGATCCTGCGACCGCGATATCCGATGCCACGGCGAGGCTGCACCGGCTTCGCCTTCCAGGGCGCCGACGACTGCTCGCCCCTCGGCATCGGACGGGGCACCTGCGTGCTGTGGTTCGGGCCCTGCCAGCATGAGCCGCGGGCGTTGCTCCTCTGCCCCTTCGCTCGAAGAAGAAATAACGCCATAAGCATAAGCAAGCAGTGACGAAGCGTCCTGGCGTGCTTAAAGACCCACCAATCAGTGTTATAAGAACCCTTGTGTTGTTTCTGCGACATGTTCTTAGAACATGTATTGCTGGGGCTCCCTTCTTCTATCGCATAGGATTTTTGTTCTAAGAGCATTGCTCTTGTTCTTAGAGCATCTGGGTTCTAAGAACATTTCGTCGTAGGCCTGCAAGAATGCCGGGAAGGTCGGCCCCGGAGCCAAGAAATTTGCGCGGACCATCCAAAGTGTATGCTTATGCCGTTGTTTCTTCTTCTAGACGTTGCGCCTCTGCTCCTTTTCGTTCTCTCCTCGGTCTGGGCTGCCGCGTGCTATCCCACGCGTGCGCCCTCCGCGCAAGGAGTCAAGGGAGGAACAACCACCGGAACCCGACAATCGGCGATTTCTAAACGGTTCTGGGCGTTTGCTAAACAGCCCTGCCCTGTTCGATTCCTCTTGTGGGTGCGTTTACTACACGGCCTCGCGTATCGGGGTGCTTATTATGGGGGTGGATGTTCTGCCCTCTGTTCTCGTCCTCTCCTCGGTCTGCGCTGCGGCAGGCTGTCGCACGCGCGTGCCCTCCGTGCAGAGTGTCACCACCCACCAAACCACCCCAACAGAACCCGAAGGCCAAACTCTGCTCCCCATTTTTCCAGAGGGGGAGGGGGTCGGGGAAGTTTGACAACAAACATCTGGAACTCGTACCCACTGTTCATTTCTAATTATGTTTTTTTGTTTCTGTGGGTCAAGATCCTCTCATTTCTAATTGTTCTATCCTGGGCCTCTTCCTGGCCACTGTGGGGCCAGGAACGATTAGAAACGAGCACAGTTAGAAATGAGCGCGATTAGAAATGAACGACGTGTCACCACCCACCAAGAAACCACCCCAACGGAACCCGAAGCCCAAACTTTGCCCTCCATTTTTCCAGAGTTCGGGGTGGGTGTCGGGGAAGTTTGACAAAACATACATCTGGAACCCGTCCCCCCCCCAACCCGAAATTTGGCCCTTCGGGTTAGTTTTGGGGTGGTCTGGTAGGTTTTTCTGTTTTCGCGCATGGCTTAGAAAGCTTCTCAGGAGGCCGGTGGACCTCCAGACATTCTGCGGAGCCCTCCATGCCCAAAGGGGGGGGGTCGGGGAACATTGATTGCTCGTACGCACGGCACGTCTGGCTGATCGTGTCGGTGGGGCGAGAAGTTGCGATCCCCCCACGTCGTCGTGAGTTCCCCTTCCCATCTTGAGCGGCTGGGCGGGATCGCACCGGCAGCGCGAGATCGTTGAGTTGCAGATTCTGTCCAGCAACAACGGTGCTTCCGCTGATCTGCAGTGCTGTGTCCGTTGTCTCTCCCACGTGGTTCTGCGTTGGCGAGGACGGCGGGAATGTCGTCCAGGCTGTGGGCCCGATCCGCCTGCGCGCCTCCTCACCGGCCCGACTGAGTGCCGCTCGCGTCGCGTCTGCGTGTCGCGCAACTCCAGGTCGCCCGCAGGGGCGCGACGATGATCACGTTTCGCGCGTCGCGGCCTGAGTTGTAAAGGTGCCCTTCTGCATGGCGGCTGCGCGAGGGGGCGAAGACGGGCGCGCGTCGCGCATCGCGGGGCGCGCTGCCCTTTGATGGGTGCCGGAGATCACTACGTCAGCTCAGCACGAGCACGCGGCACCGCACCGAATGCCGCTCTGGCCGCCCGTGCCGGTTGTGCACCGGGGCCTTCTCTCTCCGTCCTGCCGGTGGCCTGCTGACCGCGCCCACCGGGCCTCGGAGACGGGAGACTCTTCGGCTGCCCTCGCCGTCGCCGTCGACGTCACCGCCGCGGCGGGGGTGCTCGCAGGGGCAACGTGATGGGGGCGCTGCGCTCAGGGGGGGGGGCGCATCGACCCCGAATCGCCCACTGATAGCCGACAGCGGCCTGATGCCCCCAACCCCCGCGCAGGAAGGTGCGGAATCGTCAGCCGGAGTCTGTGTCTGTCGCGGATCGATCGGCGGCGTGCCGCCGATTCCAGGTTTGACGCTTCCCCAGCGATCCCCCCTCCCCCAAGCGATCCCCCCGGACGCTCGGAGCTGCCGGGCCCGACGCGTGCACGGCACCTTTCATCCTGGCCCGACGATACCGCGCGTTCCGCTGCTCGCCAGGTGCCCACTCGCAGACGTCCGGGAGCACATGTCTTCCCCTGCGCGACGCATCTCAGGAGGAAAAGAAACACACAGACACAATTAATTCTCGATTTCCCAGAAAATATGGGGAAATGTGGGAAGTGGGCGGGAAGACATAACCCCAGAAAATATGGGAAAATATCGAAAATTATCTTATTTGTGTGTATTTATTTGTGTGTCCTTGGGCCCCTTCAGCATCGTGAGTCCCACGCGCCGGACCCGGGCCATCCGCGAGCCGTTCGTGTGCGAGTGCGGGGGCGCGCTGGTCCTGGAAGCGCAGGCCCTCGGAGGGCCGTGCGGACATCTCTCGGCGCCGCCGCGCGCCAGGCGCTGCTACGGGACGTCTCCGCGCGGGCCTCGGGCAGCGGATGCTCACGCCTTCTCTGCGGTCGTCCCGGGTCTGCTGGGCCGCGTGCACGGCGCGTGCTCCCCGACGCCCGAAGCAGCGGCGGAAAAGAGGGGGGTGATGACTAGGGGGGGTGGATATCATGGCGGGGGCCATGATATTTCCCCAGATTTCATGGCGCCTCTTCTTATTTCATTACGTCCCTGGCCCCCCCGCTGGGCCGCGCACATGCCGCCGGTCATGATTTGCACCCCCCCCCTCTTGGACACCCCCCTCTTGGCCGCTCCCGAGCTCCCCGACGCCCGAAGCAGCGGCAAGATCGGAGACGCAGCGTCGCAGGGACAACACCGACGAACGGCAGAGACAAGCAGACCGGCCAGGCAGTGCCCTAAGAGCCGAGCTTTGAGGTGGCACGAGCGGAGTTCAGCACGGTTCTGGCCTGGGCCAGTCTTGGCCTAACCAATCGGTCGAATGGTCTAAGAATTTGCTGTTCTTCGTCGGGCAATTTGTAGCTCCACGGATACTGCGTTGTAGGCCTATAGAGATGTCAAGACGGTCGGCTCCTGCCAAAAACGGTTGGGCCCCTCGGCGCCATTTGTGCTGTGCGGCGGGAGCCCTCGAGCCGGGTCCCGTCCACGAGAGTGGCGGGCGCAGATGGGGGCAAGAAGAGCTTGTCTTGCATTGGGTTCACAGAGGTGGCCACATGCAAACCCTACCCCACCACACCCCACGGTTTCTAATGGGGTGAACCCCACCTCTCCCTTCAGAAGTCGTGGGATGGTGGGGTAGGGTTCGCACGTTGCTCCCTACAGAAACCCTTTCCTCGACGTTCTTCGTAGGTCCCAGAGTTCCCCGAAACGCGCCGAAGCATGCAGTCACAGGAAACTTTCGCCTCTTGAGCCCCACCGCCAGCATCTCTAGAACCCCTCTTCTTGACAGTCTTTAAAGGGTATGCGAGAGTTTCCCGAAACGTACCGAAGCTTCCAGTTACAGGAACGCTCGCCTCTTGAGCCCCACACCGCCACCACAAGAGCAGCAAGGTCGGGCGCAACAGCGTAGAAGTTGCCCGGACGTGCGTGCGTGTGCGTGCCACCCATGGGCCGCGCCAGGGGTTGCGCGATCTCTAGATTGCGCCATGCGTTGGGCCATGGGTTGCGTGATGCGTGGATTGGGCCACTCGACGTAAAGAACAGACCCTGTCACCTACATCCGAAGAGCTAGGATAAGTTCAAGCACGCGAGAAAACATCCAAGAATGTGTGACCGCATCTGAAAACCTGAGAGGGAGGAAGAGGATAGGGAGCAGAAGGAGGAAGAACAGAAAGAATTAGAGGAGCAGAGGGGTGGACCAGCAGCAGCTGCACAGGAGAGAGATAGAGAGAAGGTCAGGGAGGAGGAGGAGCAGGAGAAGAAGGAACTGGAGGACAGGGAGAAGGAGGACGAGCAGGAGGAGGAGCAGGAGGAGGAGGAGGAGGAGGAGGAGGAGGAGGAGGAGGAGGAGGATAGGAGGTAGGAGGAGCACGGGGCAGAAAGAGGAGGCGAGGCAGAAGGAAGGGGCGGCAACACGAGGGGGGTCCGGAGGAGCAGCCCCCCCCCCCCCCGGGAGCCCCCCCCCCCTTCCCCCGCCTGCCCCGTCGAGACCCCGAGAGCCGATGGGGGGCACGCCCAGCGGCTCCCGCCGCGCCATCAGCGCCGGGCCCCGGCCCCCCCCGCAGGAGGCGGACACCTGCTGGGACCAGTACGCCATGCTCCTCAACGCCTCGGCGGCGGCGGGCTCCGCCGCGCTCCGCGGCGCCGCGCGGGAGCCGACGGTCTGCGCGCGCGCTCGCGCGCGCGCGCCTATACAGCGGCGGCGGCGGCGGCGGCCACGGCGACGGCGAGGCTCGAGGGCGGCGAGCGCCGGCTTGCTCACTTTGGCATCGCTCGGGCGCGTGCATTTTTTTTCTCGGCGGCGGCCATCGACCCAGACCCCCTCGAGTCATAAAAAAATCACGACGGGAGGTTTTTCATTATTCAATCGCTTCGCTCATTCCGCCGGCCCATATTGCAGCATCCAGAGCAAGGAGGGCTGGAAGAAAAAAACCTTCGCTGATGCTCTGGCGGTTGGCCATATTGTAGCATCGCTGGCGCTTGCTCGCGTGCTCGGGGGGGCATTTTGGGGGCCTCCTGGGGCCGCTTGGGGGCTTCTTGGGAGCTTCCTGAGAGCCTCTGGGGGGTCTCTTGGGGCCTCTTAGGGGCCTCTTGGGACCTCCTGGGGGCTTCTTGGGGCCGAGGGCTGGAAATGTTGTTTCGTGTTCCCCCTCTTGGGGCGTTCTTGGGGCCCTCTTGGGCCGTCTTGGAGACCTCTTGGGCCGTCTTGGAGCCCTCTTGGGCCGTCTTGGGGCTCTCTTGGGGGCCTCTTAGACCCTCTTGGGGCGATCTTGGAGTCGTCTTGGGCTGTCTTGGGGCTTCGGGAAGCGGAAAAGGTGAAAAAGCCAAAATATGTCCAAAACCTAAGGAAAAGCAATGAATTTTGCCTCTTGGGGCCCTCTTGGGAGTACGCTTGGAGACCTCTTGGAGCGTCTGGGGGCCATCTTGGGCGTCTTGGAGCGATCTTGTGGCATCTCGGACGCCTCGTGTACCATCTTGGGGACCTCTTGCGGGCCTCTTGGTTTTGTTTGGGTCCTCGGGGACGTTTTCGGAGCCCTGTTGGTGCGCTCGTGGAGCGCTCGGGGGGACCCGGCCGGGGACCGGCCGGGACCTGGTCGGGGTACTTTTCGTCTGGGGACCCCCAGGGGCCGCCCCGCGCGCGCGAAGTAGAAACATTGTAGAGCAGTTACCGGAGATCTTAGCACGCCTCTGGCCCGTTGGGCCGAATTTTTGGACTCTGGGGGCCCTTACCCGCCCTCGGGACCGTCAAAAAACGACTCAGGACGAAAAACCGGTCCTGGGGAATGGGTCCAGACCTCTGGGGGTCGACGTCATGAAAAAATCATGACGTCGGGGGTCTGGGGAGGACCATCCTTGATCCTTTGGCGTGAAAAAACACGCGCAGGATGTCGAAAGATACACGAGGAATGGACGTCCGAGCGGTGCCGACGTGCTCCCGCGGGGCCCCCTCGCGGGCCTCTGGAGGGGGGCCCCCGTGGCCACGGCCGGGGTTCGCCGCGGGGTGCTCTTGTCGGGCCGCGCAGGTCCAGCGGCCAGGCTTGTCTGTAAAGGGCGGCGGCGGCGGCTGCGTTCGAGGCTCGAGGGCGGGGCTCTTCGGAGACGCGGTTCCTCGAGATCGGTCGGAGGGGGTCTAGATCATAGCGGCTTGGGTTCACAGGGTTGCGGGCGCGTGTGTGTGGGGGGGCAATGCTTCGATTGGCTACTGATGGAGATCACTTGGATGATGATGATGATGATGATGATGATGATGATGATGATGATGATGATGATGGTGATGACGACGATGACGATGATGATGCTGATGCTGATGCTGATGCTGATGCTGATGCTGCTGATGATGATGATGATGATGATGATGGATGCCACTTGGGTGTTGGTGCCGAGGATGATGGTGGTCGTGGTGACGATGAGAATGATGGTAATGATGGTGCTGATGATGATGATGAGGTTCTGATGATGATGATGATGATGATGATGATGACGACGATGACGACGATGACGATGACGATAACGATAACGATAACGATGACGATGATGATGCCTCTTGGAGGCGTCCAGAGGCTTGCGCAGGGGCCCCCGGGAGCACACAGCGCATGTCGACGACGCGGCGCGCAGAACCGGTGGTTTTGACCCCGACACTGCTGTCGACGTCGACGTGTTCCTTGCCGTCGTCAGCGTCGCCGTCGTCGACGTCGCGCCGTCGCTGTCGTCGTCGCCGTCTCTATTCTTGGGACGGAGCTTTTTGAGGCTCTTGCGGGTGCCTCGACGCCGTAACCAGGCGCGGCCCTGTAGCTGGCCAGGGTGGGTATGCTGGCTTGTTGAGCGGCATCGCTTGCCGCCTGCCGGCGCGTGGGCAGGCGATGCTGCTCCTGGGGGTCCGGCGTTGCGCCGGCAGCCGCCTGGCGGAGTTCGCAGGGCTGGCTGCGCGCCGCATCGCGCAGCTCCCCAAGGTCCCCGACAGAGGGGGCTGCATGTCGGGCGCCTGCGGCCGCGCAAGCCGCCAGCCATTACCCGTCAATGAGAAGGTCGACTTCTCGAGCGGATGTTGGTCGAGAGGGTTTGGCTAAGAGTCAGGCAGTGGCGAAGCGTCCTGGCTCGCCTATAGGCCTACCAAAAAATGTTCTTTGAACCTTTGGTGGTTTCCACGAACTGTTCTTAGAGCATTTCTGGCTGGGACTGCCTTGTTTTAACACACCGGGTTTATGTTCTAAGAGCATTGTCGTTGTTGTTAGTTCTTTGGGGTTCTAAGAGCATGCCAAGGTAGGCCTACAGGATGCCGGGGCGGTCAGTCCCTGGTCCCCGCCTCAGGCGTGCCGAGCTCCGTGCCGCAACGCCATGGCGTGCGTTGTGCGCATCGGGGCAGGTACGGCTGCGAGGGGGGGCGGGCGCGACCTCCATCCATAGGGGAACGAAAAATGGCATGAACGTAACTCAGAGGTCCGCGCGGATTGCTCGGATCGGCGCTGGACCCCCTTCCCTGGCGCGCGGAGCGCGCTCGGGGCAACGCTGGAGGCGCCGCCAGGGGGGGGGGTCCAGCGCGGATCCGAGAAATCTGCGCGGACCTCTGCGTCATTATGTTCATGCCGTTGTTCGTTCCCCTAGATAGGCTGAGAGGGGGGGGGGAGCGCGACCTCCACCCAGGACTCTGGCACCGTGCGCCCTTTTTGGGGGGAAACCTCCTGCCGGCGCGCTCGTGGCCACGGAGGAGGAGGAGGAGGAGGAGGAGGAGGAGGAGGAGGAGGGAGGAGGAGGAGGAGGAGGAGGAGGAGGACGACGAGGAGGAGGAGGAGGAGGAGGAGGAGGAGGGAGTAGGAGGAGGAGGAGGAGGAGGAGGAGGAGGAGGAGGAGGAGGAGGAGGAGGAGGGTCGCGCCCAGCGGCGCGAGGGCAATATCGGCGCTGCCCGCGTCGCGCACATGGGCTGCAGAGCTGCCCTGCCTTTCTCCAGGGCGTGCTCTCGCGGGGGCGCGAAGGCGGCCGCGCGGTGTGCATTCGCGGGGCGCGAGGCGCGAAGGCTGGCGACCTAGATTTAAGTCGGGCCTGTCCCTCTACAGGAGGAAAATGCAAAAATAGTCCAAAAATGGTCGGGGGACATTTGTTGACTATTTCTGAGCATTTTGGGTGTATTGTCTTGGGTATTTTTAGTTTTTTTCGGCCCACAATCCCCCTGCAGGTGGACGCGCCCGACTTACACCTAGATGCATGGAGGGGTGAAGATGGGTGCCCCTCTGGTGCACCCTGGGGCCCCTGAGGGGGCGCTCTGGGGCCCAACAGGGGCACGGAAGGTGCGCGTCTCTTCGCTCCCCACCGGTCGCCCCCTCCTTGAGCAACTCGCGTGCCGGAGGCTGCTCGGAGAACTGGCAGGACTGGACCCTTGGACGGGTCCAGGGTCTTTAATTGGGGCGTGGCGCGAGCGGGTCGGCGTCTTACAAGCAACACCGGGGTGGCCTGGAGGTATCCGGAGGTCCCCCAGGGGCCCGACAAGATACGATCATGCCCGAAGTTTCAAACCTCGACTCCCTGGAACCTCGAACGTCGGTCCCAAAACCTCGATCCTCGGGCCTCGATCATGGATCCTACAGAGAGCGCTTCAATCAAGAAGTCGGTCTGCCAGCGGGTGCCCCGCGCAAGTTTACTATCCCCGGTGGCCATGCGGAGCCTTGCTGAAAGTCAGGGACGCCGCCGCGACATTGCTCTCGACGAAGACGGCGCCCCAAGATCTCTTGTAACGGCGGCGCGCCGAGGGGGAATTGAGAGGGGGCAGGCCTTCTGAAAGGGCGGCGGGGCTTCTCAGAAGCCCTTTGGCCTTCTCAGCAGCCCGTTGTGAGCCTTCCGAGAAGCCCCGCCCCGCTGCCTTTCCCCCTGGGCAGCAGGGTTTCTGAGAGTGCCCAGCGATCGTGCGAGCGGGGCCGCGCGCGTGGCGTCCTTGTCTGATGAGGGTGGCAGTGATATCCATAGCTGGAGTTCCACTGGCTTCCAGACCTTGGATTCTTTATCCAATGCCATCCCCGCGTCGAGCCTCCGTCCTCGAACTTCGATCGCCTCGACCAGTGCACCTCGAGCATCGATCCCCGAGCCTTGACCCCAGACCCTCGATCGCCTCGACCCTGCACAGCGCTCAGGAGATGCCCGCGGGGCGTCGAGGTTCCGCGGCGCCAGGAGGCGCCGCAACGGCAGCCGACCGCCTCGACCCTCGCGGCCTTTGCCCCTCGAAGGCCTCGACCTTCCTCGACCCACGACACGGTCGGACCGAGGTACAAGATCGAGGTCGGTTCGGGGAGGGTAAGCCTCATGTTCTTCGTGCTCGTTATGTGCTCTCGTGCACCCTGGGGGAGGGTACCCTTGGATGCTCTGTCTCGTTTGGCCGACGGAGGGCTTCCTGTTCTTGAGGGATGTTTCTCCGGCCAACAGTGGAGGCCTATGCCAAGAAGCACCTTGTTTGTCTCCAGGGTGCCCAGGGTTTCTTGGGCTTCAACGGTTTTCCGATGGGAGGCGTGACGCTCCCACTCCCAAAACCAGTGGCCGTCCTGGGGCCTCAGGATTGTGTTTGATGTGGGAGGTTTCTTGTGGGCTGGCCTCCGCTGTAGGCCCGACTACAGCCGATAGCATCGATCCGCAGCCCACGCCCTCCGCTCGCCTCGACCCTGCGCTGCCTCCCAGGAGGCGCCCGCGGGCGCGACGGGCCGCGGCGCCCCCCCGGCGCAGAGCGGTGGCGGCCCTGGCGCCGGCGCGGTGGTGGCCGTCCTCGCCGTCCTCGGCGCGGCGGCCGCCGCAGGCTGCGCCGCCGCGCCGCCGCCGCTCCGCCGCCGTTTCGCCGCCGCGCCGCCGCTGCGCGCCGCCGCCGCGCCCGCCGCCGCCGCGCCGCCGCTCCGCCGCCGTCCCGCCGCCCTCCTGCGGAGTGCCGTCTTCGGCCACTGCTGCTGGAAGCCCCCCTTGCAGGCAGGCGCCATCGAGAGATCCCGGGTCCGTCTCTCTTCTTGGTCCTCCGGTCCCTTGTCGTCCACAGGGCCCCCCCCTTCCTCTCAGCGACACGTCCCAGGCGACGTGGCCGCTGCTCCGCTACCGCTGGCGTCGGCGTCGGCGCCCTTGGTGTTGGCGTCGGGGCCGGTAGCGGCGGCGGAGCGATGGGCGGCGGCGTCGGCGCTGGCGCTGGCAGCGAAGGCACGGCGGCGGTGGTAGGAGCGACGGCGTGGACGAGGATGACGACGACGGCGAAGGCGATGCGGGCGATGACGACGGTGACGACGACGGCGACGAAAGCGATCATAACAACGACAAGGGCGACGACGAAAACGACAATAGTGACGACGACAAGAGCGATAATTAATGACGACGACGACGACGACGGTGGCATCGACATTGATGTATGTGGACGAGGAAACGACGACGACAGTGGCGACGACGCCGTAGGTGGCAGTTTGGGCCTCCTCGGAGACGTCTTGGGGTCTACTTGAGGCCACCTTGAGGCCTCTGTGGCCCTTCCGAAGGCAAACTCTGAGTGGCAAGCTGATGGCACATTTGCTTCTGAGAGGCCAACGTGGACTCTACGACTGGGCGTTTTTGGGGAGGCCACGCTGGGCGATGTGGGGCCACATTCTGGACGTTCCAGGCCACTCGGGGCCCTCCCAGGGCCGGCGCGCCCCCACGAGGCCGGAGCGACCTGTGGGTGCGGGCCCACCTGGGCGCCCCGATCGCCGAGTGCGGTTCGGCAGTGGCGTCCTGCGCGCTCGGGTTGGGTCCCCCCGCGCAGGGGCCCAGAAGTCCGCGCACCAAAGGTCACTCTCATCCATGTATGGAGGATGGAGGGGAAGGAGGGGAAGGAGGGGAAGGAGGGGAAGGAGGAGGAGGAGGAGGAGGAGGAGGAGGAGGAGGAGGAGGAGGATGGAGGATGGTCCAAGCATCTGTTGGGGCAGTGCTGGACGTGTTGTGTTTTGCTCGCCGGCCTTCCGCCCGTCGGAGGGCCTGCCCGACCGAGACGGAGAGGGGCGGCCACGGGCGGCCCCCCGCCGAGCACCCGGGGGATCGAGCGACGCCGACCATCGCGGGCGAGGCGGCCACGCGCGGCCACGGGCGAAAGCCCGGGGAGCCCACCGAGGCGGCCACAGCGGACGAGGCGGCCACGAGGCTGCCACGCGCGGCCACGGGGGCGAAAGCCCAGCGGGCTAGGCGGCCACGCGCGGCCACGCGCGGCCAAGCCCAGGGAGCCCACCGAGGGCGGGAGAGAAGCAGCCAGCACGGTGCCCCTGCGGTCGGTGGATCTCGCGGATCGGGCTCGTTCTGCACGTCCCCGCACAGGCTGCCACGCGCGAGCGCGAGGGCTCTGCTGCCGGATTGCTCTCCACAGCTCCTGGCGGTCCGGCGTGCTCGCGTCCGAGTCGGCACCCCTGTGAGGGAACCTGTCTTGGCAGTGGGATGTTCTCGCGTCAGAGTCGGCACCCCCTTGGGGTAGCTGAGGGCCACATCATCAAGGCTTTCTGCTTCGTGTGTGCGGGCGGGTACAGTCAACCCGCATATAGTAAGGATGGGCAACCTTGCCAAGAGTACCCTCGCGTCCCTGCCTCCTCGGTCCTCTATTGAGGCCACTTGCGTTGGCCAGGCCCCGCTCGATGAGCTTCGGAATGGGCGCCCAAGGCCCTCGCATCCTTATCGCGCTTTATTATGATACGGGCTGCCTGCTGAAGCACGTGAATGAAACAGCCTCTTGATGCAAGCGCCGATTGGGACAGGCGGCCAGGGCCCCAGGCACGTGGACCGCCAGACGTCTGGATCTCTTCCCTTGGGGGGCCAGCGTTTCGCCCCGACGTCGCTTTCGGCCGGCCCATGGGCCAGGGGCGAGAGCCCCCGTCGGCCGAACACCGCAAAAGGCCTCCCGGCGTAGTGCTTGTTGTCTCGCGGCCCGAGGGGGCCTGGGAGCGCAGGGCATCCTCGTCAGGAGCGAAGGGAAGGACATATACACCTACATGAAGCCACGTTGGCTCCAAGGGTGCGCCTTGCACGAGCGTTCGTGTCGCGCCGCCAGTCTCGAGGATTCTGGGACCGTGTTCATGCGCGTGGGCTCACTACTTTTCGGGCCAGACGAGAGGGGGTGATTGGGAAGGGGGGGGGGACGAAATCTGCTGCATGCAGCCAGTTTCGGCCCCGCCGCCGGGCCTTTTCCTCGAGATACATGGGCGCCTCCCGGCGCCGGGAGGCGCCGGGAAAATCAGCTGCGCGAGCTGATTCTCACCCCCCCTTTCCCTGACCTTCCAGGACGGCAGAAAAATGAACCAGGACGTCGACATCCTAATCCCTGTCGAGGTTTGAGGCAGTCCAGATAGATCTATAGGTCTGGAGCGCTATTTTGTAGCACTCTGGAAGGTCAGGGAGTTGCTATCCCCCCCCTGTCGCCCGACCCGATGCTCGACGCCACCGCCTCGGCCGCCCCCGCCGCCGCCGCCGCCGCCGCCGCCCACCGCGGCTCGAGCCGCGCAAGCTGTCCCATAGGGCAGGGCCGCGCGGCGGGCCCGCGCCTGCCGCACACCCGGCCCCTCGCCCCAGCGCGCTCTCGCGGAAGGCGCAGCGCCGAGGACGCCGCCCCCGCCGGCGGCCGCAGGGCCGCTCGGCCAGAACTCGCCACGGTCGAAATCCCAGACTTGATCGCGTCGTAAGAAAATCAGCACGGGAGGTTTTGGGCAATTTTCGGGGCCGGGGGGCCCTCGCCGGGCCCCGGGAGCGTCAAAAAACGGCTCAGGACGAAAAACCGGTCCCGGGGAAAGGGTCGGGACTTCCAGAGACGCCGTCCTGAAAAACTCAGGACGTCGCATGCCTGGGATGGGTACGGAAAGAATGTCGGGTGCAGTCGGCCTTGATTGGACAGGACACGCGAGAGGACACGAGACTCTCGAGACCCTTCCGAGGGCCACCTCGTCATATGGAATGTAAGAAGGCACGTGTCGCGAGGCACAGGGCACAAGGGTACCCTTGAGCTGGCAGGGTCGACCTACTAATCCTGGCCGAGTGTGTAGCCAGGACCCCAGGTAAGGGGACCCGGAAAGTGGTAGGGCCCCGGAGCCCCAAAATTGGCCAGAGTCACTCAACCAGGTTTGCCGTAGTAGTTTTTTTTTTCTGGTGACGGCAGTTCCGGTTCGTCGAACGGGGCGTGGGGGGGGCAACCCCCAGTACACATCATTAAACCAGGTCCCACTATAAACCCAGTTCTGACAACGCCCGTGAAAGGGCACAAAGACCGACAGCAGTTCCTGCGCATTTTGACCAGGACTCGTTGTCCGCGACGCTGCGGGCGATGTTCACGGAACACAGAACGCCGCCTGCCCAACCGCGGCCGCGGTCGGTTTTGGGCAGCGGCTGCTGCTGGGCAGTGTGCCCATGTTTCCGTACCCACTTCGAGCGTCCAAAAAGGAGGGGGGAGCAGGGAGCGGGCCAGCGGCGAGCGAGGGGCAAGGAGGAGGAACGAGGAGGAGGAGGAGGAGGAGGAGGAAGTGGATGGTGGCCATATTCTCCCAAATCGGGCGGGGGGCCCTCCGCACATGCCACCTATGACTGAACGGGCGGCCCGATGCGGGGCTGCGATCTGCTGCCATTTCCCTTTTCAGCGTGACGGGGACGCTCGCCCAGGATGTGGCGGATGAGTTCGCCAATTTAGACATTCCCGCGCTGGTCACGACGCAGAGGCGAGCTGCAGGCTCCGATCTGCTTAATCCGATGCCGCTCGTAGGTCAGTTATATTCGATGGGTTGGGGGTGGATGTCGGCACCACATGTTACGAAAGTTTGTGGTGTGCAGGTGGGGCTGCATCGGGACAAGTCTCCACGGTCATGTTTACGAGGGCTCGCTCCTGTACCACGGATTCGTCGGGGTAGGGTAGGTGCGATTCTTGTTCAGAGGGGTTCGCTGCGAATGGTGTTGATCGTGATGTATTTCCCGCCCGCGCCCAATCGAGGCCGTGAACATCGATTGCGATGGCAGCGCACGGTGAACGCCATGATGGGTTGGCTCTACGCATTGTTGAACAGTACGAGCGCGCGCCGGTCACCAGTCATCTGTTGCGACTTGAACCGTCAGTTCGAGAGGACTTCAGGAGTGACGGGCTTGCATCACGTACGCGGTTTCAGCTACAACTGTGATCGGCTGACGCCTGTTTAATTGGCGCACAGCATGTATGCGATCAACACGTGTTTTCCGATTGGCAGCCCCACTCATTACAAAAGGAGTGGCCAAGACGTTGGACTACAGCACTGTACAGCAGCAGTGGCACCAGGCTCCGATATGTTGCCCTACCAAACACAACTCGTTGTGGAGGTTACAATTACACAATCACAGTGGGTTGCAGGAGCATCTGCCGTTGGGGGTGTGCTTCGGTATCCAGGTGGTTGCGCAGCCTTACGAAGTTTACGATCAGTCGTCCGTATCGAAGGAGGCAGTGGCGCAAAAGTTGCAGCTGGGCGACAAGCGCCCTGACTTCGTGAAGAGCGTCAAGGATAAGCTACGCCGTAAACTACCTGAACTACATGAGCTGAAGTGGCTGCAGGTTCCTGACCATGCTATCGCGACGATCCACGAGGCCATCCGCACTGGTGCGGAAGTTCATTTTTGTGGACGAGTGGGATATACTGATGACCACAGCCAGCACGCGTAGCAAGTACGGCAGCTGCTGCAGCAACGACGCGAACTTCGAGAACAGTTTCAGGACGATCCGACAACGGCCCAAGGTTCAATCGAGCGGCTTCGGGGCGACATCACGGAGGAGCAGTACCAGCAGGCGATCGACGGCGGCAATGACGCACAGACCACGGTGGATGCGAGTGGATATGGGCTTCACGTTCTCACAGATGTACACGATGCAAGTGCGAAAGACTTGGCTGCTTTCTTTGGAAATGACGGATATCGAGAATCGTTGGAGCGGGTTTTGTCCAGAGAACAGATGCAAGCTATACGTAGGGTGACGCAGCTGACGCATCGAATCCGGGTGTTAAGTAAATGGCTTCAACAACGCAAGCGACGGCATTGGGGAGATTACGGAGATTCGGCGTGATGGTTTTATGCGAGCGGCGAAGGCCAATGACGCGTACGCGGCGCAAGTTGGCTAGGCTTCTGGCGCAACGCAATCGGGGTGGGAGAAAGAGGGTTTTCGGCAAGCGCGGGGTTCCTGGCCCCACAGACGGCTGGATCAATCGCGCGAAGATGGAGGGGCAACGCGGAGGATGTTCGGTAATTGAGCACGACGAGGACCGGCTGATCAACGAGAGGGCGGACCCCGCCACGATCACTGCGACGCAGGAGGAGATCGCGGAGGTGGCATGGCAGTTACGGGCGGCGGCGTGGAAGGCTAAGCTGTGGAGGTCCTGTCCCGCCTGGAGTTCGTCTACAGAGTTGCTCAAATATACGTTGGTTCCCAAGTGGCACAACAAGCGGATGATGCATGGCAGGCAGGGTTTGGGTTGCGGGTCGGACTGAGAGGATCTTAAGACGCTGATGTGCCGTGCCTTCTTGCGGGCGCTGGTCGTGGGCACGCTGCGGAGTCGCCGGGCGCCGTTGCTCTGGGCGCCGTCGCGCGCGGCGCAGATCGGGACTGGCAACGAAAAGGAAGGGGTGGATGGTGTGCGAGCGGTCACGGCGATACGCAGCCCGGCGAAGTTCCACGACAGAGCCGTTCTGAAGGCGGCAGGCGCGGAGGGGCGGCCAAGCTGGACTTGCGGCGCCATGCGACAACGACGACAAGATAGAGCAATCACGGCGCAGATGAGCAGTGCGCGGCGGCTGCGACGCAACGGACATCAACGCGCGCGACGCTTGCGCGACTCAGCCGCCCTCTTCTCCGTCAAGAAGGGCTGTCTTAACCAAGTGATCTTGCGGCGTACTTACCCGCGACAAGTTCCATTGATGCTGGACAGAGTGAAGTGGGCGCATTTGAGTTTGTCGAGCGAACCTGGTCGGTTTCTGCGCATGGGCGAGGGGCGCATGCCGATGGTTCCGCATGGGCGAAGGGCGCATGCCAAGCGGTCCCGGCGCGCGCGTCGGGGCTCGACAGTTGAGTTGCGCTCGGGCCGAGGGCGAGGACGTGGAGGCGACTTCGCTGTGGGCGGGGACATGTACTCAAGTGGCGCTCACACTACTTGTAGATGGCATCGCAGATGCGTTTCAGTTTCAGGGCCTGAGAGAGGTGCGCGGCACCAGGAAAAACAACGAAACGATCGCGCAGCTGCTGGGGGACATGGGGATGAATCCAAACGCCGGCAAGCACGAGAGCGGCGTCGGAGCGTTCGACCTGGAGAGAAATCGCGAGGGGCCAGGTCTTTCAGGGACAGTGCTGCTGTTGCCGGGCATCTTGGGTTTAAGCTCGCTGCGCGCCTCTCCACTGCTGTCGGGATAGGCTTTCGCGCCCGGGCGGGCAACGCGGGGCCGGGTTCGACGTGGGGTTTCTGGGCAAGCAACGGGCGCGTGAAGTGCTGGATTTCCATTTTAAGGGGCTACCTGACCAACGCGATTTTAACGGGAATAGCAACGTCTGCGAAGATAGATGGGCACATGGCGACCCAGGGCTTCCAAGGACTTCAAGTGTTTCTCGCTCGCCGAGGTCGGGCCGTGCTTGGGGGGGGTTCGCGCGTTCGGGATGACGGCGCGGCGCGTTCTCTGGCAAATCTGGCGGTCATGGCTAAGTTGGGGTCGGCCAGCGCGCGCGGAGACCAGAGCGAGGAGGCCCGAGTGGCTTTAGCACTAGCTCTCGGAGCCCGCGGTTGCTGAGCAAGTCCTGGGAGTTTGTTGTCTTCGGGGGCCTCGGAGTTCGGGGGCGAATCCAGCGGGCAGCGACTGTCCAGAACTGGGGCAGGGGAACCCGTGGGCCCATCAGTGGTCGTTGGATGTCTTGGCGCTGAAGCAGGTTGAGGACGGAGAGGTGTTCCTGGAACGGTACAATTTCCGTCCTGTGTAAGCTATTGCGGAAGGGCGCGTGGATCTTCTGCGGCTGGACTCGTCAGCTCCTCGCGCCCCTGTCTTTCGCAATCGCGTTCAGCATGGGCTGGCGCTTCGTGGCCAGGGGAGGGGGGCTCGTTCCAGTGATTGGCTGAAGATGCAGATGGCAATGCGTGCGCGCCCTCTTTTGCGGATCGGGCTCTTTTGGCCTCTCGCAATGCGCGCGTACGCGAGGGAGGGGCTCATGGTCGACCGGTCATATTCAGGGCTCGTTGTTCTAGCGGCCGATGCACAATCTGCGGGGCGGTCTTCTGCGCGCGTGCGCAGGCCCAGAAGCGCAGCAGCTCTGCAGGGAATCGCGTCACGTTCGTTGACCGTTCTCGTTCGGTTACAACCGCTGTCGTGGATGCGACGCAGTGCTGGCCTATGATTTCGCAGCTGAGGAGCCTCGAGCGTTGCGGCGGCATATGTTGGATTCTCATATGGCGCCGCACTCATCGCGACACGTCCTCGGGCATGATGTCGCGGCTGACAGGGCCCCAGACGGCGGCCACAGGCGAGAAAGGGCCCCGAGCGCGGAAAGACGGAGGACAGCGAGGAATTGGCGGCCGAGAAGATGCGAGCGTAGCTCGAGGCGAGGATGCGCACGAAGGGGCATTTCACGATGCCGCGGGCGCACTTGCCCGCCGACCACAACCCGTTGACGAACGGGCAGCAGCGCCACCGCGCAGACTTGGAGATGGTCAGGAAGGAAGGGCCGCAGCGCGCGCGCTGCCCGCCAGAGCTCCAGCTGTTTCTAAGCCTCTAGTCAATGTCGAGCATTGGTTGAGCAAGGGTTCTTCTCAAGATATGAAGCGCCCCGAGCGGGCCGAGCATGGCGACAGCGAGGTCGCGAGCGGGTGGGGGGATCAAGGGCTTTACGTTCTCACCGGTGTACGTCAAAACAAAAGTGCGCCTCACCATTGGCTTGAGGGGCTGCGTGGTGGTGGGGACTTCGGAGAACGCGGCGACCGCCTTCAACGGAAAGCAGGAGGCGTGGGGAGAAGCTCCCACCGACGATGAGTACGAGCGCTTGCTCCAAACGTCGCCGCTCGAGCTGGCGTCGCTCTCGCAGGGGGTCATGGCAATGTTGCTCATGCGCGTCTTGGGCATCATCTTGCGAGCTTGGGGCGGCGCCAAGAAGCTCGGCAGGGCCCCCGCGGGCCCGATGGCGAAGCAGCTGATCGGCAAGAAGTAGGCACCCCGCGGCCCGCGCGGGCTGCCAGCGGGCGGAAGGTGGGTTGTCTCGCAAGGGAGGGTTCGACCTCCTCCGCCCCAGCCCTTGGCGGGCCATCCACGAGGCCGACCCCCCCCGCGGAAGGCCTAGCTCTATCTCTTGCAGTGGCCCAGTGTCGAAAGCGGAGGCACTTCTTGTGGTGCGAATGAGGTCGTAGTAGTCGTAGTAGTAGTAGTAGTAGTAGTAGTAGTAGTAGTAGTAGTAGCAGCAGTAGTAGTAGTAGTAGTAGTAGTACTGATACTAGTAGTACTAGTAGTAGTAGTAGAAGAAGTAGTAGTAGTAGTAGTAGTAGTAGCGGAGTCGTAGTGGTAGTAGTAGTAGTAGTAGTAGTAGTAGTAGTAGTAGTAGTAGTAGTAGTAGTAGTAGTAATAGTAGTAGTAGTAGTAGTAGTAGTAGTAGCTGTAGTAGTCGTCGTCGTAGTAGTCGTAGTGGCAGTAGTAGGAGCAGTCGTAGTAGTAGTAGTAGTAGTAGTCGTAGTAGTCGTCGTGGTAGTAGTAGTAGTAGTAGTAGCAGCAGCAGTAGAAGTAGTAGTAGTAGTAGTAGTAGTAGTAGTAGTAGCAGTAGTAGTGGTAGTAGCCGTAGTCGGAGTCGTAGTCACAGTCGTAGTCGTAGTAGTAGTAGTCGTCGTAGTAGTAGTAGTAGAGTAGTAGTAGTAGTAGTAGTAGTAGTAGCAGTAGTAGTAGTAGGAGTAGCAGTAGTAGTAGTAGTAGTAGTTGTAGTAGTAGTAGTAGTAGTCGTCGTCGTCGTCGTCGTCGTCGTCGTCGTCGTCGTCGTCGTCGTCGTCGTCGTCGTCGTCGTCGTCGTCGTCGTCGTCGTCGTCGTCGTCGTCGTCGTCGTCGCCGTCGCCGTCGTAGTAGTAGTAGTAGTAGTAGTGGTAGTGTACAACTAGTAGTAGTAGTAGTAGTAGTAGTAGTAGTAGTAGTAGTAGTAGTAGTAGTAGTAGTAGTAGTAGTACTAGCACCAGGGAAGTATAGTAGTAGTGTCATTAATAGCAGCAGCAGCAACAGCAGCAGCAGCAGCAGCAGCAGCAGTAGTAGTAGTAGTAGTAGTAGTAGTAGTAGTAGTAGTAGTAGTAGTAGTAGTAGTAGTAGTAGTATAGTAGTAGTAGTAGTAGTAGTAGTAGTAGTAGTAGTAGTAGTAGTAGTAGTAGTAGTAGTAGTA
>CAUYUJ010015099.1:195878-213378 GCA_963575745.1 Prorocentrum cordatum | reverse complement strand
TCTTGGAGGCCATCTTGGCCGTCTTGGAGGCTATCTTGGGCCATCTTGGAGCCGCCTGGAACGGAAAAACCCTTTGCAACCACCTCTGGAAGATCTTTCGGCATCTTCCCGGGACCCCGGCGGGACGGGCCAGAGCCCATTGGGAGAGTTTTTTTGGAAAAGAACCAAAACCAAAATCGTAAGAAGTTGAGCAAAGGCAGGGGTCGGCGGATCGAAGACGCCTACGGCGAATCACCGCCGCCCCCTGCCTTTTTGGAAGCGCCTATGTGGCCAAACGTTGAGGCCAGGCCTGCCAAGCTATAGGACCATGTGTTCCCCGAATCGGTTTGGAAAGCCTTCGGGGAACACGTGGGCATCTTGAAGGTCATCTTGGCCGTCTGGAGGCCATTCTGACCCTTTCGGGCCTTCTTGGAGGACGTCTTGGAGGGCTCTTGGGCCGTCTTGGAGGCCATCTTGAGCGTCTTGAAGACCTCTTGGGCCGTCTTGGGGGCCTCTTGGGGCCTTGTCTTGGGCCTCTTGGGCGACCTTTGGGGGCACTTGGGCCGTCTCGGGCCGTCGGAAGGCAAGAAAAAATCAAATGCCACAATCCTTCAAAGGGAAATCAATGAGTTTGGCCTTTTCGGGCCTTCCTGGAGGCCCTCTTGGAGGCCTCTTGGGCCGTCTTGGGCCATCTTAGGGCCATGTTCGGCCGTCTTGGTGGGCTCCTGGTCCGTCTGACGCCGTCGGAAGCCGTTTGGGGGGCCTCTCTGGGCCAATTGGGGCCCTCTTGGAATTCTCCAGGGCCGTCTTGGAGGCCCATCTTGGGCGTCTGAAAGGCCTCCTGTGCCGTCTTGGGGGCCTCTTGGGGCCGTCTTGGGGCCCTCTTGGGCCGTTCTGGGGCCATCTTGGAGGCCTCTTGGGCGATCTTTCGGCGATCTTCGGGGGCTCTTGGGCCGTCTCGGGCCGTCGAAAGGCCGAAAAGAAGCAAATGCCAAAATCTGTCAAACACCGTAGGAAAATCAATGTTTTGGGTCTCTTCGGGCCTTCCTGGAGACCCTCTTGGGGGCCTCTTGGGCCAGCTTCGAGCCAACTTCGGCCATCTTGGTGGGTTCCTGGCACGTCTGACGCCGTCGGGAGCCGTCTTGGGGGCCTTTCAGGGCCGACTTGGGGCCCTCTTGGTGCGCTTCGGGGCCGTCCTGGAGGCCATCTTGGGCGTCTTGGAGGCCATCTTGGGCGTGTTGGAGGCCTCTTGGGCCGTCTTAGGGCCCTCTTGGGGCCGTCTTGGAGGCCACTTGGGCGATCTTGGGGGCCTCTTGGGTCGTCTTGGGCCGTCGGAAAGCCCAAAAGGCGCAAATGCCAAAATCCTTCAAACACCTCAGGAAAATCAATGATTTTGGCCTCTTCGGGGGGGCGGCGGATCGAGTGGCCTTCGGCACATCCCGCCACTGTGCCTGGGCTGCGGGTCTGAGCACACGCGGATGGCAGACGGGGTCTCGTGGAAAACGTCCTTCGGGGCGTTTGGGAAGCAGTTTTTGAACCGCTTGGGGGCCTCCTGGAGGCCTCTTGGGAGCTTTTTCTAGCCTTCCAGAGCCTCCTGGGAGCCTGTTGGGGGCGTCTTGGGGCAGCCGGGGGGCGGTTTGGGGTCAAAGGCTTGACATGTGCTCGGGTTCCCCAACTGGGCCCCCTCTTGGGGCTGTCCTAGAGTCTTAGAGCCCTCCCGGGCCAGGGGCTTCTTGAGCGGCCTTGGGGCCCTCCTGGGTCGTCTGGGAGCCCTGTTGGGTACCTCTTGGGCCGTCTTGGGAAGATCCAGGAGGCTTCTTATGGGCTGTCTTGGACGCTGTGACTACAGAAGAGGCCAATGTGCTAAACATGCGCGAGTTCTTGTGAGAATGTGGCGACTGTTGCTCTTTGAGGCCGTCTTGGGACGAGGCATTATTGGGGCGTCTTGGTGGCCTCTTGGGCCGTCTGGAGGTTTGCGTGGGCGTTTTGGATCGATCTTTCGGCGGCTTGTGGCTGTCTTGGAACGTCTGGAAGGCCTCTTGGTACCCTCTTGGCCTGTTTTGGAGCCCTCTGTCACTCCGCGATGCGTTCGGGCGGTCCCTGGGGACCCCCTCCTCCAAATCGACCAGACCGGGCTCCCCAGGGAGAGGATTTTGGGACGGGGGAAACATCTCACACGCCGATGAACCCCAAGGGGGCGGCGGATTTGCTTGATGTGTTTGTTTGCTATCCGATTGTTCTCGGAGCTTCAAAAACGGTGCCCCCGCTGCAGCCAGGGCCTCCCGTCGTTCAGAATGGCGCTCTCGTCCCAGCGTGGGCCACTTTTCTGGATCTGGGTTCATTTTCATCGCTGTCGCCCTCCTCACGTTCCCCTCCTCCGCCTTCCCCTGGTTATCTTGCTCCTCCCGCTCCCTCCGCTCAAGTTCTTGCTGCTGCTGCTGCTGCTGTTTTTTCTTGTCCCACTCCTTCCACATCCTCCTCCTGGTCCTCCTGCTCATCCTCCTGCTCACCTGCCTCCTGCTTCTATGCACCCAGCTCTCTTGTTTTCCCGACGCGCGATGCGATCTTATTGTTGGAGTTCCAGGTTGGCTATGACACGCGCCCGCGGATATAGAAACATCCAGAGCAATTGGATTGGGATTTGAGGGAGGGATCGGATGTTATGTGTGGCGCGAGCTCACCTGGGTTGACCTACTCCTCTCTGCCCCCTGCTCATTCGATTCCTCCCTTCCGTTGATGGTTCTCCTCCTCCTCCTCCTCCTCGTCCTCGGTTCTTTCCCCGTCCTCCGATTTTTCCGGCTCGTACTGTATGCCCCCAGGGTGCCCAGGTAATGGCCAGGCGTTGGGATGTTGTTTTGGCCTGATCGAGTGTGGCGTTCAACTCAGCCGCTGCCGACACAGCTTGCGAGCTGATTGCATGTCTCTGGATGTTTTTTGTTTCGGAAGGCCCTTCGATATTGGCATTCGCTTCGGGTAGGTTCGGTACGCCCCTGCTGTGCATCTCGGAGGCATCTTCGGGAGGTTATGTAGCCACCTCGAGCCATATCTTGGCCATCTCTGGGCCTGTTCGCGCAATGCTCGCAGGCCAGATCGGGCCAACTTGGGCGATCCTCTGCGACCTTGTGGGCCGCCTTGGGTTATCTGGGGCCATCCTGGACCCATCTGGGGCCATCCTGACCTCGCCAAGAGGCCCCGGGGGGGACTTCCCCAGATGAACCGACGCAGCCAGGGACGGGGTCGCCCTAGGTCCTCTCCGTGGCCCTGGGCGAACGGCGGCGACGGCGACGGCGACGGCGACGGCCGCTCAAAGCGGATCCCCGGACTGGAGGAGGAGGAGGAGGAGGAGGAGGAGGAGGAGGAGGAGGAGGAGGAGGAGGAGGAGGAGGAGGACGAGGAGAAGGAGGAGGAGGAGGAGGAGGAGAAAGGGGAGGAGGAGGAGGAGGAGGAGGAGGCAGGCTTGTCTGGATGTTCCGCACCAGAGCGCGATCCACGGGGGGGCTCGAGGGTTGCAGGAAGGGGGCATGGAAGGACCCCAAGAGGAGCCCGCGGAAGGCCCCAGGTGTCGGGTTCCAGAAGCCCTGAACCCCCAAATGTTGCCATCTCTTGGGAGGTCCACTCTAGCTTCCGCCGGCTTCCGCCGAGCTTGCGACGCCTTCCGCCGGCGGAGCCACCGCCGTCAGTGGAGGCCCCATGCTAAGAAACATCCTGCTTGCCTCCAGGGTGCCCCCTGGGTTCCTCTGGTTTCGATGGCTTTGCGATGGAAAGCGTGTGAAGTTCCCACACCAAACATCCGTGGACGTCCTGGGGTCTCATGAGCTGGGGTCTCTTCTGCAAGGTTTCTCTGTGGGCTGGCCCCATACTGCACTTCCGCCGCCTTCCGCGGCCCTTCCGCCGCCTGCTGCTGCGGAAGAGATGGGAACTCCCTTGATCCTCGAGGGCAAGGCCCTTTTTTTTCATGGCGCCATCAGCACAGAGCGGACTTCGCTCGGAAAGCACTGGGACGGGCCCGGATGGTCCTGGAGAGTTTCGTTCTGGGTTTCGAAGCGATTTTCGTGCGGATCTCGTTTGGCCAGGAAGGAAGACTACAAAACATCCACGTGAAATTCGCCTCATGTTTCGCTCGCCGTTTCGGGGTTTTGCATTTGCAGAAATCCACGCGAAGATCCGCTACAGCACGTCTGCAAGGTCGGTGCAGTGACCCGTTTGGAACGCCTCAAATGTAAGGGAACGGCGCACTTTGCTTCCCCCACCCCGGTGCGCTGCCTCTCAAATCAGCAACGCCCGCTGCCTAGGATTTTTTCTGATCCTGGCTCGACTGTGCAACGCCCCCCCCGGGGGGGGCAGAAGCCCTGACCTTCCAGGAGGGCTAAAAAATTGCAGCAGGACGTCGACGTCGACGTCCTGTAATTCCTGTTGAGGTCTGAGGCAGTACAGGTAGATCTAGAGGTCCGGAGTGCTTTCAAGCACTCTGGAAGGTCAGGGAGCGAGGCCCCATGCGGAGGCCACAGCGGAGGAACGAAACAGCCCTCGATCCAGGAACCCGGACATCCGGCCGCTCCAACTTGTTCGATGCGTGGGCCCCAGAGGTCTGGACCGCTGCCCCGGGGCCGGTTCTTCGTCCCGCGAGTCGTTCTTTTTGTTGACGCTCCCCAGGCCCGGCCGCAGGGCCCCCGGAGGCCGAAAACAGCCCAAACCCCGCCCTTCCAATGTTTTGGGAGCGTCGGACCTCTGGGAAGCTCGGCGACCACGACGGCGGCGACCGCGACGGTGGTTGGAGGTGGTGTTAAGTCGGGCTTGTCCCTCTACATGAGGAATCTTCAAAGATAATTAGAAAAAACATGGGGACCATTTGTAAATACTTTTGATGTTTTTTTGAGCATTTTTGGTGTGCTTTGTAATTTTCGTTCAACATCCCCCTGTACGGGGACAGGCCCGACCCAAAGCTGGCGACGGCCGCCCGGCGGCGGCCAGGCCCAGGAGAACCAGCGGGCGAGCGCGGGCAGGGCCCCGCAGCCGGCGGTCGTCGGTCGCCAGGCCCAGCCTAGCTGGAGCCCCGGGGGTTGCTCAAGCAGTGGCGAGGCGTCCTGGCGTGCCTATAGGCCTACACACTGTTCACTCCTAATTCTTCGAAAGAGCTTTGATTTTCTGGGGGGCCAAGATCCTTTCATTCCTAGTTGTTCTATCCTGGGCCTCTTCCTGGCCACTAGGGGGCCAAGAACAAGTAGACACGAGCACAATTAGAACTGAGCACGATTTGGCATGAACGACGGGTACCAAACAATGTCCTAAGAACCTTTTGCGGCTTCCGCGAAGTGTTCTTAGAACATGTCTGGCTGGGACCGTCTTGCTTTAACACATCGGGTTTATGTTCTAAGAACATTGTTTTTGCTGTTCGAACATTTGGGGGTTCTCAGAACATGTCGTGGTAAGCCTATAGGAATGCCGGGGGGCGGTCGGTCCCTGTTCAAGGGTTGCGCACCTTGTCGTGGAGAGCGTGGAGGAGGAGGGACACAGTAGAGCAACGAGTTGCCAGCGTGGGGCCCAAGCAGTGCACGTGTTGCGGCCTGGATGTTCATCCTGTGGTGTACACCTACTTGGTGCAGCCCACTCCGAAAACCTCATGATGATGAGGCTGAGGAGGTTCATACTGATGATGATCATGATGATGATGGTGATGCTGATGATGATGGTGATGATGATGCTGATACTGATAATGATGATGCGGATGAGGATGAGGATGGGAATGAGGATGATGATGAGGATGATGAGGATGAGGATGGTGCTGATGATGGTGATGGTGATGGTTATGGTTATGGGTGTGGTGCTGCTGATGATGCTGATGATGCTGATGATGCTGATGATGCTGATGATGATGCGGATGATGATGGTGCTGATGCTGATTATGATGATGGTGATGTTGATGTTGATGATGATGCTGATGATGCTGCTGATGATGACGATGACGATGACGATGACGATGACGATGACGATGATGCTGCTAATGATGTTGATGACGACGATGATGCTGCTGATGCTGATGATGCTGTTGATGATGATGGTGATGATGCTGCTGATGATGATGATGATGATCATGAGGATGAGGATGTAATCCGCAATGACGACGCTGGCCATGATGATGAGGATAGTGCCGATGATGGTGATGATGATGATGATGATGATGATGATGTTGATGTTGATGATGATGATTATGAGGATGATTGTGATGACGATGGTGATGAGGATGGTGATGCTGATGATGAGGATTATGATGGTGATGATGATGATGATGATGATGATGTTGATGATGATGATGATGATGATGATGATGATCATCATGATGATGCTGACGAGGAGGAGGAGGAGGAGGAGGAAGTGCCCGTGCGTAGACATGTTTTACGCCTGACATGTTGCGTCGTGGAAACATGTGTGGGCGTCGTATGTGTTTGGCCACATGTTCGTTGGATTGCTAAGGACACAAAGGGCTTTGCAAAGGTTTGGACGTCCGCGCCCAGAGACGCGCTTGTGTGGCCTCATTGCATGTGTTGGACAGGGTTAGCAGGTGCGCTGCAGTTTTTGCGTGTTTTCTACATGCGCGTTCGTGTGGCTCGCATGGTTTCACTCGACAGATCTGCCTCACTCATGACAGTAAGTTGCCTCGTGATTTCAACGAGCGCGAGCACGAACATCTGGCCACTTCCGTGTAGAAGCCATATTTTCAACATAACGATCGAATAGCCTTCGGCCCATCCCGCCACCGTGCCGGTGTTGTGGGTCATATGCCTCTAGGATGTTCGTTGGGATGTCGCGGGGGGGCCTCTTGGGGGCTGTTTGGAGGCCTCTTCGGAACCGTTTCGGGGCCTCTTGGGGCAGAAGACTCGAGTGTTCCGTACGTGTTTCCCCTCTCGGGCCCTTGTTTGGGCTGTCTTGGGGCCCTCTTGGGCAGTTCTGGGCGCCTATGGGGCCATCTTGGAGCCCTCTTGCGCCGTCTGGGGGCCCTCTTGGGGGCCTCTTGGGCCGTCTTGGGGCGGTTTGGGGGGCGTCTGGAGCCGTCGTGGAGCGATGGATGCTCGACAATTTGAGAACCCCATCCAGATTTTCAAACCCAGGGAGAAGAGCAAACCACAAACAAGGATTTGTTCCTCCTGGAGCCCTTTTGAGACGGCTCTTGGAGGCCCTGTTGGAGCTTCTTGGGCACCTCTTGCGCGCTGCAGACCGCCACCTTGGGCGTCTTGGACCGCTCGTGCGGCGATCCGGGGGCCCCCTCGGACCGTCTCGGGGCCCTCCTTGGGCCGGCTGCGCTGCCCGGCGGGAATCCCGGCAAGCCCCGCCAGTCCCGAGGCATTCCCAGGAATCTCCAGCGATCCCCGCCCTCCAGGAATCTCCAGGAATCTCCAGGAATCCCCGCCAATCCCGAGGAATCCCCAGGAATCCCCAGGAATCTCCAGGAATCTCCAGGATTCCCCTGGAGTCCTCGCGAAACCGCTGGCCCGCGCCCTGAGAACATTGACACTCTTGATTTCTCAGGGCTGCAGGAGTCTAACTAGGCCTCCTAGATGGGGTCGGAGTAGATGGGGTCGGAGGATCGCGCCGCATCGCCGATGCATCGGCGATGCATCGGCGATGCGGCTCGATGAGGGGCCCAGTTTTCTTCATGCCGACGTTGCGGATGTATCACCGATGTCGCCAGTGCATGGCCGATGCATCGCCGATGCATCGGCGATGCATCGCCGATGTCTCAGGGATGCGGCGAGATCCTCCGACCCCATCTACTCGGACCCCATCTAGGAGGCCTCTAAGAAGCCTCAAGACACGGGTGGCGGCTCACGGGAAGCGCCCTCTCGGAACGTCGCCCGCAGGCTCGTGGAGGCTTTCGCGTGCTCTGCCGAGGCCTTGCCTCGCACGCCTCGCCCTGGTGGACACCCGCTGCAATGATCAGCAGGTGCCAGGGCTGAGGAGAGGAGGAGGAGGAGGAGGAGGAGGAGGAGGAGGAGGAGGCGGAGGAGGAGGAGGAGGAGGAGCAGCCTGGGGCTTCATTCTGGCCTGATCCGGCTCGCTGGCCCCCCGCCGGGTTCACGAGCCCTTCGCCGTCCGAGTGGAGACCGCCCAGGAGCCGCCTCCTGCCCTGGGTGGGCCCCATTCCCCCCGGGCGTCGCGAGAGAGCAGCGCGCCGGACGTTCGTATGCTGTTGTTGCTGCTGTTGTTGTTGTTGTTGTTGTTGTTGTTGCTGTTACTGTTGTTGTGGTTGTTGTTGCTGTTGTTGATGATTATGCTGGTGGTGATGATGATGCTGCTGATGATGATGACGATCATGATGATGACGATGAGGATGATGATATTGTCGTAGTTGTTGTTGGTGTGGTTGTTGGCGTTGTTGTTGTACTTGTTGCTGATGGTGTTGTTGCTGGTGTTGTTGCTGCTGCTGTTGTTGTTGATGTTGCTGTTGCTGCTGCTGTTGTTGCTGCTGATGTTGTTGTTGGTGTTGCGGTTGTTGTTGTTGGTGGTGTTTTTGGTGTTGTTGCTGCTGCTGTTGTTGCTGTAGTTGCTGTAGTTGTTGTTGTTGTTGTTGTTGTTGTTGTTGTTGTTGTTGTTGTTGTTGTTGTTGTTGTTGGTTTCCCGTTCGGTGGCCTGTCGATCGGCGGCTCTCGTGGCCGGCTCTGGGTAGCGACATGGCCCCCGGTCGCGACATTGGCAGGAAAAAGGGTTTTTTCTTCAGATATTTCTGGGGCGAAAGGAGGACGCACACTTATGTACATGAATCCACGTTTGTTTCGAAGGTACGCGCTGCGCGCACGTTTGTATCACGAGGCTCGTCTTGCGGACTGGGCCGTATTCGTGTACGTGGCTGGGCGCGTAAGTCTTATGTGGGCTCTTGATGAATCTAAAGGTCGGGGGTTGCCAATGGTACCCCTGGCCCAAGGTGCCCTCAGCTTTTCGCTTCATTTTACAGCCCTTAAAGCCCTCCGGGCTTCGTGAGGGGTGCTCTCGAGGCCGTCTGGGCCCCCGCGACAATCATCCTGGGTGCACCTTGGGCCAGGCGCACTCATGGCAACAACCGAGAAGGGCAAGTCGAATACAAGACTGGATACGGAACGGGCGGTCCGAATACGCAGCACCCTGCAACCGTGGATCCAGAGCGAGGGAGCGGCGGGGTCGTCGGCAGTCTACGGAGCTCTGAAGAGGCCCGCCGCAGGCGCCGTTTTTTTTTTTGCCAACGCAACGTGAGCGGGACGCGGGTGGGTCGGGTATGACACGGTCCCGTTCGCGGCCGTTTTGTGGGGATGTCTCAAGCGGTTTGCTTGTTTTCTGGCCCAACATCCTTCGCGTTCGGAGCAGATTTGGAGGATGTCTCGAGCGAGGCGCTCATTCTCACGCCCCTTAGGGGAGCCGCCGAGGGTGGGTGGGTCGCGGGGTAGGTCGCGGGTGGGTCGCGGAGTGGGTCGCGGCGTGGATCGCGGGTGGGCCGCGCGTGGGTCGCAGGGTGGGTCGCGGGGGAAGTCGCGGGTGGGTTGCGGGCGAAGGCGGCAACACACAGTAGATAGCAACAGCAACAGCACCCACAACAACAACAATAACAACCACAACAACAACAACAGCAACAACTACAACCACAACAACAACACCGACGACGGCGAGAACAACAGCAACCACAACAGCACCAACAGCCACACCGACAACGACATCACACACTACCACGAACAACAACGACTACGACGGCGACAACAGCCACCACCACCACTACAACAGCAACAAACACAACACCAACATCAACATCAACAAATGCAACAGCAGCAACAACAGCAGCAGCAACAAAAAACAGCAACAATCGTGAACTTTGACAGCGCACCCAGGCATTGTATAAGGCCCATCGGATCGGCTGTCTCACTCTGACCATCTGCGAGAGGTCAGTTCAATGCGCCCGCTCCCTAACGGGCGGGCATTTCAAGAGCTGTTCGATTGAAAGAAATTTGCAGGATACGCAGTAGAGCTCGACGCCAAATCAATACACCGCAGCGCATTTCGTTGGGAAGCAACGAAGAAACAGTGCAATGCACAATCAACACGATGCAGCGCGATGGAAAGTAACGCAACGGTGAGATACCGCAATGCAGCGCTGTCTTACGGCAAAAAATAGCGCAGCACAGCGAGCGCAATGCCAGCGCAGCGCGACAGCATGAGCAGCACACGCGAGGGCAACGAGCGGCGCAGATGCTCTCCGCAACGCCACCGCAGGGCCGCCGAAAGCATCGCACCTCGTTGGCATGAAGCGGACGGGTCTGCCTGGACCCCGCGGCCTTCCGCCGTTCATCGGCGCCGGCCCGCTGGCCGTTGAGCTGCCCCGAGAGCCCGAAATCGACGATAAGAACGCAGGACCCGCTTCCCTGAGTTCCGCTGACCAGAAAAGTTGAAACACCTTGAACAATCACGACTGGAGCCCCAGACCCCATCTTTCTGCTGCTTAATTTGGGGCCAGGTCGGTCTGCGAGGGTCCCAAGGCCCGAAGTGATGCGATGACGCCCTACCCGAAACAAATGCGACGCCGGAATTTCAGGGCCCTTGCTCCATGGTTCAGTATCGTCTGTCCGATCCCCAAACCCATCCCGATCCCCACTATCCCGCCGCCCAAACTGGGCATATGCCCCTCGAAACTCGAGGGGGAAAGCCGATATCCCCATTGGGGGGGTAAGTCGGCCAGTGGGGCCCATGCCACGGATCGATAGCAAGATCGATCGTGAGATCGACAGTGTCAGATCGATAGTGAGATCGATAGAGTGGGACGCTGGTTCCTCTCCCCTCCTGCTCATCACCCGAAGGGTGGTCGTATGGGACCCAGACCACGGATCGAAAGCAAGATCGATCGTGAGATCGTCGGTGAGCTCTATGGTGAGATCGACTTTCAATGGGCCACTGGTTCCCCCCCCCGTGCAGAATCTCCTCATCAACCGATGGGTGGTCGTATAGCTGGAGGTCTGCAAAAACGGCACCTCGATCGCGAGATCGTTAGTGTCAGATCTATGGTGAGATCGATTTTGAGGGGGACGCTGGTTCCTCCCCCCCTTTCCCGCACCTCCTCATCACCCGAAGGGGTGGTCGTACAGCTAGGATTGGGTCTGGCCTGTCCCCCCACAGGCGGACCTTGAACGAGAAAAATTAGGAAAGAGAGCCAAACATATTTACAACAACTGTCCGGGAATAGTCCAACGATCGTCCCCGGACTAGCTTTCACTCATACTTGAGCGTTCCCCCTGTAGAGGGACAGGTCAGAGCCCCGAATCATCAGGGGTAACTCGGGTCAGGGATAACTCGAGTTCGGTTTTCGGGAATCCAAACCCGAGTTACCCCGGACCCGAGTTACCCCGGATAAGTCGGGCGACCAAACAGGCCCGAATCATCAGGGGTAACTCGGGTCAGGGCTAACTCGGGTTCCTTTTTCGGGAATCCAAACCCGAGTTACCCCGGACCCGAGCTACCCCGGATAACTCGGGCGTCCAGAGGCCCGAATCATCAGGGGCAACTCGGGTCAGGGCTAACTCGGGCTCCTTTTTCGGGCATCCAAACCCGCGTTACCCCGGACCCGAGTTACCCCGGATAACCCGGGCGACCAAACAGGCCCGACTTCGAGCTCGGGGTCCGCACCGCGGAACCCCTGCGATCCGCGGCGGCCCGCCGCCGAGGAGCAGCGCGGGCGCCGGGCGCACGCTCGGCGGCACGGGCGGGGCGCCGGAGGAGCCCCCGGGCCGCCCCTCGCCCCGCGGCCCGGCCCCGGCGGGCCGCCGGGGGGGGCCGGGAGCCTCCTCCTCCTCCTCCTCCTCCTCCTCCTCCTCCTCCTCCTCCTATCTCCTCATCGTCATCATTGTCGTCATCATCATCAGCATCATCATCGTCATCATCATCGTCATCATCATCGTCATCATCATCATCATCATCATCATCATCATCATCATCATCATCATCATCATCATCATCATCATCATCATCATCATTATCATTATCATCGTCATCGTCGTGATCATCATCAGCAGCATCATCGTCATCATCATCATCATCTCCTTCGCCCCGCGGCTCGGCCCCAGCGGGCCACCATGCAGGGGGGTCGGGAGCCTGGAGACGGGGGTCAACGCAAACGGGGGTCAGCCAGAGCGCCCGATCTTGCAGGTTCCTGCAGGGCCAGGGTCGCACTGACCCAGGTTTGGGTGCAGGATCCTGCAGGATCTTGCAGGATCCTTCGCGTTGACCCGGGTTCGGGTGCAGGATCTTGCAGGGTGTTGCAGGATTCTGCAAGTCCCGACTGACCCCGGTCTGGATTGACCCGGGTCAGAAGATCCCCGAGGGGGGGGGGTCGGGGTCGGATCGACCTGGCAGGAGTCAAGCAGTGGCGAAGCGTCTTGGCGTGCCTGTAGGCCTACCAAAGAATATTCCAAGGACCTTTTTGTGGTCTGCACGACATGTGCTCAGAACGCTTCTGGCCTGGGCAGTGTTGTGTTGACACATCGGGTTTATGCTCTAAGAGGATTGTTTATGCTCTTTGAACATTTCGGGGTTCTAAGAACATTTCGTGGTAGGCCTATAGAAAGGCCGGGACGGTCGGTCCCTACTCACAGGAGGAAGCGACCAGCTCCACAGAACCGTCGGAAAAAAACAAAAAAAACAATAAACAGAAACTGTTGGCGCAACGCGCGGACTTCTTGGATCTGCGCCGGGGCCCCCCCGGCGGCGCTGCCCCAGGCGCGCTCCGCGCGCCAGGGAGGGAGGTCCAGCGCAGATCCAAGAAGTCCGCGCGGAGCGCCAAAAGCCTACGTTTATACCGTTTTCTCTTCTTCTCGTTTGGGGTCCTTCTCTTGTTCGCCGTGGGGGAAACGAGTCCTGAGGTGTTTCGCCGTTTTCGGGCTCTCGGGGCCCTCCACGGGCCCCGGGACTGGCAGGAAACGACTCAGGTCCAGGCCTCCTAGATGGGGTCGGGGTAGATGTTGTCGGAGGATCGCTCGCATCACCGATGCATCGACGATGCGGCTCGATGCGGAGCCCGATTTACTCCACGCCGACGTCGCCGACGCATCGCCGACGTCGCCGATGCATTGCGGCGTGATCCTTCGACCCCATCTACTCGGACCCCATCTAGGAGGCCTCTATCAGGATGGGCAGATGGTCCTGGGGGAAGGCCCCAGGGTCGAGAACCCGTTTCCCTGCCCCATGCTGACGGAAGGAAGCGTCACGCTCCACAGCGCCGCTTGGGATCCCTCCATGATAGGAGGGCCTGCAAGGATGGACTTTCAGGCTCAAAATAACTTGCGGCAGTACTCCCATACCGCCCTGCCCGCTGGACGAAAACCACCCAGGCCCCAACCATCCACCCTTTCACTGGGAAGGGGGGGAGGAGGGGGCAGCCAAGGGTGTTCACTGCTCGGCTAGTTCGGTTCCGTCGCAGTCGGTTGCGTTCGGTCGCTTCGGTTCGGTTGGCTGTTGTGTCGTTGCCGCGTCGTTGTGCCCGTCGGTTTCGGTCGGTTTCGGCTTCGCTCGGTCGATTTTCGGTCGGCTTCGGTTTTTTTTTGTCGCCGTGCACGGCCTTGGGAGGAAGGGGCAACGCTACGGTCGGGAACTTGTGGGTAGCGTGTCGCTCCGCCTGTTCTGGCCTAGCACGCTTCGGCGCGACACGCCATCCACGCCGCGGTTCCCAGGCATAAGCGCCCCGAGCTTTTCCCAGCCTCCCGCCCCGCGGAGCTGAGCGACACGCTATCCGCTTGCAGGGCATAGCGTGTCGCTGGAGCTGCAGCCGCGATAAGCCATGCAACAGTTCTCGACCGTAGGCCCAGATCTCTGACGATCTGATGCTTCCAGCCACCCTTTTTGCCTCGAGTTGGGCCTCCGAGGCCCGTTTTTTTCCGAGCCCCGGGACCATCAAAAATGGGCACGGGGCGAAATATTGGTCCTCGGGAAGGAGTCGGCGTCTCTGGGTTCGCGCGCTGACAGGATCATATCGGAGGATGTCTGCGAGAGGGGACTATAGGCTCAGGGTGGGCATGCATCGCCCCCCCGTGGCCCACTGCTCGCCGATAGGAGCCCGACAGCCAAACACGCCCAGGAGCGTTCGGACGTGCTATCGGGGGCCTTGTCGCCGATCTATCGGCGATGTGTTCCAGGTCGATGCCCCCCCCCCCCTGACCCTAATCCCCCCCCCCCCCCTAACGTCCTCCACGCAGGGGAGGACGGAGGGCCGGGCGTTTCGCAATGGGTGGGCGCTGAGGGGGGGAAGGGATCGAGGGCGGCAGGAGGAGGGGGGCCCGCATGGGGCCCCGGAGGGCGACCCCCAGGGGGTCCCGAAGGGTGCACGAAAGGTGCTCCGTGCTTCACCCGCCGGCTTGTTGCCGCCTGCTTTGGTTTCGAATGCGCCGAATCGACATGTTCATATGATTTTCACAGTCTCGCGCTCCGCCAACTTCTGTCATCAGTATGCCTGCGACTACCTGACAGAGACTCGGCATGAATGATGAATGCCACGGGAGAAGCAAGAAAGAAAAGACAAGTGGCAGGCAACGCGCCGAGGGATGTGGGGACGGGGGGAGGAGGAGGGAGGAGGAGGGAGGAGCGGGGGAGCGGCGGGGGTGGGGGGGGGGAGGAGGGAGGAGCGAGGGAGCGGCGGGGGTGGGGGGAGAGAAGGGGGGCGAGGATCGAGGCTGCTGGTCGTCTCTGCCCCATCCCTCGGAGGCCCCGGGGGCCGGGTCGGGCGACATTAGGGTGGGGGGGGGGGGGGGGCGACAGGGACAGGCATGCGGCTGGCGCCGGCTCTGTCGCTGGTCGCCCTCCCCGATGCCACGCCGCGCCTCCTGCGCCAGCCGGAGAAACCAGGCAGCTACGTGAGCTGATCCGCTCACGGGCTCCACCGTCGTCGTCGTCATCGTCGTCGTTCTTCGTCGTCGTTCTTCGTCGTCGTTCTTCGTCGTCGTCGTCGTCGTCGTTTGTGTCGTCGTCGTCGTCGTCGTCGTCCGTCGGCGTCGTCGTGTTTGTGTCGTCGTCGTCGTCGTCGTCGTCGTCGTCGTCGTCGTCGTCGTCGTCGTCGTCGTCGTCCGTGGTCGTCGTCGTCGTTCGTCGTCTCGTCGTTCTTCGTCTTGATCATCATCATCATCGTCTTCGTTCTTCGGTTTTCGTCGTCGATCTTCGTCTTCCCTCCTCGCGACCGCGCATCCACAGGACAGGCCACGCCCCCTCCCGCTTCCCCCCCCCGCCCCACGCCCTCTGCCGCCTGACTGGGCTCGTGGCCTGCCCTGTGGCTGCCTTCCTCCTGCTATCTCCCTCCTCCTCCTCTCCTGCTCTCCTCCTCCTCCTCCTCCTCCTCCTCCTCCTCTTCCCTCCTCTCCTCCCCCTCCTCCCCCTCTCCTCTCCTTCCTCCTCCTCCTCCTCCTCCTCCTCCTCCTCCTCCTCCTCCTCCTCCTCCTCCTCCTCCTCCTCCTCCCGTACTGGTTCGACGCTGTCTATAGTTGCGCTTGCAGCGCCTGCAGCCTTGGCTTCAGCCCCCCGGGTGTGGCCGCGGCCCGCCGCTCCGCGCCCGCTGCCAGGCCGCCCCAGCACGCGCCGGTCGCTCCCGCCTCTCCTGCTGAAGATCTCCTTCCGTGGTGACCCTGACCGTCCAGGAGGGCTAAAGCATAGCACCAGGACGTCGACGTCCTAATTCCTGTCGAGGTTTGAGGCAGTCCAGATAGATCTATCGGTCTGGAGTGTTATTCCCAACCATCCTGTGGTGTTGGGTCCTCGTTTTGAAGAGACGGTGCCCCGCGTTCCTCCTCCTTCCTCCCGCTGCCCCCTCCTCCCCCTCCTCCCTCCCCCTTGCCTCTGCCCTTCGCATGTCTCTGTTTCGGCACATCCCTCACGCGTTCCGTGGCCCCATAGGGAGCTCCACCGAAGGCCCCAGTGACAGGGTCCGCATGGCGGCCCCGCATTTTGGCGCACCCCTCACACGGTTCGTGGCCCCATAGGGAGCTCCACCGAAGGCCCCAGTAGCAGGGTCCGCATGGCGGCCCCGCATTTTGGCGCACCCCTCACACGGTTCGTGGCCCCATAGGGAGCTCCACCGAAGGCCCCAGTGGCAGGGTCCGCATGGCGGCCCCGCATTTTGGCGCACCCCTCACACGGTTCGTGGCCCCATAGGGAGCTCCACCGAAGGCCCCAGTGGCAGGGTCCGCATGGCGGCCCCGCATTTTGGCGCACCCCTCACACGGTTCGTGGCCCCATAGGGAGCTCACCGAAGGCCCCAGTGGCAGGGTCCGCATGGCGGCCCCGCATTTTGGCCCGCCCTCACACGGTTCGTGGCCCCATAGGGAGCTCCACCGAAGGCCCCAGTGCAGGGTCCGCATGGCGGCCCCGCATTTTGGCGCACCCCTCATACACGGTTTCGTGGCCCCATAGGGAGCTCCACCGAAAGGCCCCAGTGGCAGGGTCCGCATGGCGGCCCCCCGCTATTTTGGCGCACCCCTCACACGGTTCGTGGCCCATAGGAGCTCCACCGAAGGCCAGTGGCAGGGTCCCGCATGCCGGCCCGCCCCATTTTGGCGCACCCCTCACACGGCTCGTGGCCCCGTAGGGAGCTCCACCGAAGGCCCCAGTGGCAGGGTCCGCATGGCGGCCCCGCCCCATTTTGGCGCACCCCTCACACGATTCGTGGCCCCATAGGGAGCTCCACCGAAGATGATGCCCACAATTGCGGTACTAACAATTGCTCATGGTTGGGTCCTTCGCCAGGCTAATTTTTTTGCACTCTGGAAGGTCAGGGGAGTGTCCCCCTTCCCCCGCCCGCGTTCTGCGGCCGCCCTCGTCCTCCTTCGCTCCCTTGCTGCCCGTGGAGTGGTACGCCACGTGCGCCCCTGGGCTACTGTGTGGAGCAGAGCTATTTGGAGGTGGATCGACCTCCTACCCTGACACGTCGATTAAGGAATTGGCCTTTTTTCGGTTGGCGAGAGGGCGTCGCGGCCGTCATTCTTGCGAGTCCAGGTCCGTCGGTTTCGGCCCCAGGCCGTTTTTACTAAGGAGAGGTTTACTAAAGTGAGGTTTGTGAAGGAGGAGGAGGAGGCGGAGGAGGAGGAGAAGGAGGAGCAGGAGGAGCAGGAGGAGGAGGAGGAGGAGGAGGAGGAGGAGGAGGAGGAGGGAGGAGGAGGTGCGAGAGGAGGATGGGGACGGAGGGAGGAGGAGGAGAGGAGGAGAGGAGGAGGAGGAGGCGGAGGAGGAGGAGGAGGCGAGAAGGAAGGAGGAGGAGAGGCGGAGGAGGAGGAGAGGAGGAGGCGGAGGAGGAGGAGGAGGAGGAGGAGGAGGAGGAAGAGGGAGGCGGCCCCTTCGGCGGTGGCCGGCTGCCCCCTCCGGCGACGCTCGAGCTCTCGCTGCGCCGCGGGACTGTCGTCGCCCCGCGGGTTGTTGGCGCGCAGGACGGCGGGAGCCTCACCGCCGAGGAGCGGCGGCAGAGGCGAGCGCGCAAGGGCGAGCCTCGAGGAGGAGGAGCAGGAAGGAGGAGGAGAAGGAGGAGGAGGATGAGGGAGAAGGA
>CAUYUJ010015099.1:143043-195778 GCA_963575745.1 Prorocentrum cordatum | reverse complement strand
CTCCTCCTCCTCCCCCTCCTCCTCCCCCTCCTCCTCCTGCTCCGACGGCGGCCCGCGCAGCAGAGCGCTGCACGGGGCGCCCAGCGTCGCTGCCGCTGCCGGCCGCCGCGAGGCGCGAGGAGCAGGCGCCAGGAGGCCTGCGGGGTAGCGGGGCGGGCGCGGCAGGCTGGTGGCTGCGGCGCTGGAGGGCCTCGGGGGAGGCGTGCCCCGAGTTGGCGGCTGCGGGCTGCGAGGAGCGCGCGGCCCCGTCGCCATCGTCCGTGACATCGCCGCCGCCGTCGTCGGTCCTCGTGCCAGCCCCTCCTGCCGGCTCCGATCGAGCGCGCGGGGCCGCGCGCCAGGCCGCACGGGCAGAGAGGGTGGGGCGTCATGGCCCCCTTTGCCGTGAGATCTTGCGCCGTGGCGCCAGGCATGCATCTCGGGTGCACCCTGGGGCCTCTGGGGCCATGTTCGGGCCAGGTTGGGCGATCCCGGGGCTATCTTGAGGCCTCTGCTGGCATCTTGGGGCTATCTTCGAGCCTTGCTGGGCCATTCTCGGCGATTTGGGCAGCATGTTGGGTCCTTTGGGAGCCCTCTTGAGGCCGTTTTGTGCGATCTCGGCTGCTACATGGGCGGGCCGTTTGGACGCGATATCTGGACACCCTGGGAGCAAAACGTGGGACAGGCAAACGCCATTGGAAGCGAAATAGTTCTTGAATGTGCCTTGCCCTCCTGCGGGCGTCCTGGGTCGCTCCTGGGCCATCTTGGGACACCTCCGGGCCACAATTGGCCGCCCTGGGCTCTCCGAAGGCAGCCCTCTGCGAAGCCTCGCAGGGCCGTGTTCGAGGCCTCTCGGGCCCCACGGACAGGCCGTGGGCTGGCGTCCACCTGGGGTTATGTCGAGCGTGTCCCCCTACAGGGGGACCTTCGACGAAAAATCGAAAATACCAAAAAAATACAGCAAAAAGGCAAAACAATACTCAAACATAATCCCCTGATTATTTTCGGAGTATTTTTTGATTATGTTTGGGGTATTTCTTATTTTTCGTCGAAAATCCCCCTGTAGGGGGACAGGCCCGACTTAAGCCTGGGGAGCCTGGGGCCGCCGGAAGCGGCCAGGAACTGGAGGGACACCCCTGCCCGGGTGCTGTTGTTTGTGCTGGGAGGGGGCGGGCCCTCGAGCAGGGAGCACCACGGAGACGGGGCAGGAGAGAGAGATAGAGAGAGAGGGAGGGAGGGAGGGAGAGGGAGGAGGCAGAGGACAGAAGGGGGAGCAGGGAGCAACCAAATATGACAACAACCACAACAACAGGAGAGAGAGAGAGAGAGAGAGGGAGAGAGAGGGAGAGAGAGGAGGCAGAGGACAGAAGGGAGAACAGGGAACAACAACATACAGCAACAACCACACACAAACAACAGCAGCAGCAGCAACAACAAACACAAGCAACACCAACATGAACAGCAAGTGATAACAACAGCAGCGACACCAACAACCATAACAACAACCACCACACCAACACCAACAACGACAGCAGCAACATCATCAACAACAACAACCACCATAACAACACCAACCACCACCACCACCACCACCAACACCACCAACACACCAACAACAAGACCAATAGCAACACCACCAACAACAACATCACCACCGCCACACCACCACCACCACCAACAACAACACCAGCAGCACCACCAACAACAACAACAACGGCACCGACACCATCAGCAACAACAGCAATGACAACAACACCAACAACAGCAGCAGCGACACCAATAAAAACAATTGCAACAACAGCAACACCAGCACCAACAGCAGCAGCAGCAACACTGATGTAAAGACTGTTCGCTCCTATCTGCCCGCGTGCCATTCAACACGTATACCGCAAACCCTGGATACCCGCCTTCGTCGTCTGCGATCGTACCCCCTTTTATGGGTTTATCCTTCTTACCTGCAACGTGTATCTCGTCCAGCCCTAAGGCAGGGGAAGAAAGGACGGATGGAAGGAAGGGACAAGGGGCAGGCAGGTCGCTGAAGCGTGCGTCCTGCATGGATGGCGAGGAAGTCTCGGGCGATAGCGCGATTCCCAAATGAATCGTCAGAAAATCCATCGCGAAAGCGTGTCTGAATACATTGTGAGGAAGTCCCACGCGAGAGCGCGATTCCTGTATAAAGTGTGAGGAAGTCCCCCCGCGAGAGAGCGCGATGTGGGAGTGCAGTGTGAGGAAGTGTTAGGGGGGAGCTGTTGTTCTTGTAAACTAGGGACCAGTTCTGGTGGCACAGTTTGGTGACAAGATGTGTGTTGGGTTTGTGTTGCCTCCGTGTGCTGGAATGTGTGATTGCCTCGGTATGTTGTGATATGTGTTGGCCGTGCCGCCCCTGGATGTGCGCTGGGGGTGCTGGGATGTGTGGAGGTTTGCCCAGGTGTGTGCTGAGTTGTGCTGCCTCCGTATTCTGGAATGTGTGCTTGCCTCTGTGTGCTGCAATATGTGTTGGCCGTGGCCCCCCTGGGTGTGCTGGGATGTGTGCTTGGTGTGCTCGGTGCTGGCCTGTGTTGGTGTTCCCTTTCGGTGTGCTGAGATGTGTGCTGCTTCCGTGTGCTGGCATATGTGTTGGCATATGTGCTGGAATGTTTGCTGGGTTGGCTGGGATGTATGGGCGTGCTGTGGTGTGCTGCGATATGTGCTGGCCGCAGCCCCCATGGGTGTGCTGGGATGCGTGCTGGGATGTGTCGGTGTACTGCTTCGGTGTGCTGTGATATGTGTTGGCCGTGGCCCCCCTGGGTGTGCTGAGATGTGTGATTAACGTGCTCGGTGCTGGCCTGTGTCGATGTACTCTTTCGGTATGCTGGGATGTGTGCTGCCTCCGTGTGCTGGCATATGTGTTGGCATATGTGCTGGAATGTTTGCTGGGTTGGCTGGGATGTATGGGCGTGCTGAAGTGTGCTGCGATATGTGCTGGCCGCAGCCCCACTGGGTGTGCTGGGATGCGTGCTGCGATGTGTCGGTGTACTGCTTCGGTGTGCTCGGTGCTGGGATACGTCGGTGACCGACCGTGCCCCCCCCTGCCCGACCGTGACCCCCCGTGCCACCCCTTCCTCCCGTGCCCCCTCTTTGCTTATTCCGACGGACCGACCGTGCCCTCCCCCATGCCCGATTGTGGCCCTCCGTGCCCCTCCCCTTCCCCCCTCGCCCCTCTGCTTATTCGGACCGGCCGACCGTGCCCCGATCGTGGCCCCCCGTGCCCCCCCCCCTCTCCCCCGTGGCCCTCTCTGTTTTTTTCCCGACCGGCCGACGTCCTCCTCCCACCCCACAATGGCCTCCCGTGCACCCCCTCTGCTCTACTTACTCCGACCGACCGATCGTGCCCCCCTGTCCGACCGTGGCCCCCCCTGCCCCCCTCCCCCTCCCCCTTCCCCCCGTGGCCCCCAATCCTCTTACTGCGACCTGCCGACGGCCCCCGCGCCCTCTCCCCGCCCGGACCACATGCCGTGCTTCCCCCCCTTCCTCCCGTGCCACCCCCTCTGCTTAACTAGTTTCCCGCCGACCGAACATGCGCCCCCCCCCCCTGCCAGACCGCGGTCCCCCGTGCCCCCCCCATCCCCCCTTGTGCCCCCCTCTGCCTCATACGACCGACCCACCGTGGCCTTCCCCCCCTTGCTTTGGCCCTGGCCACTCGTGCCCCTCGCCCTTTGCCCCCCCGTGGCCCCACCGCCACATCTGCTATGCGTCTGCCGACTCGAGGGGGGCGGGGCGTCTCCCCCCCCCGGCCGCACCGTGGCACCCCGTGCCTCCCACCCGTCGCCTGGTGGCCCGCCCTTCTTGCAAGTTCCGACCGGCCGTGGCCCCCCCTGCTCGCGTTTTTTCCGATGGACCAACCGTGCGCCACCCCGGCCCGGCCGTGGCCCCTCGTGCCCCCCTCCTTTCCCCCTATCCCGACCGACCGACCGTGCCCCAGCCACCCGGTCTGACGTGTCCGACCGTGCCCCCCTTCCCCCCTTGGGCCCCCCCCCCTCCCTTTGCTTACTCGACCCGTGCCCTCACTCAACCCCCCCTGCCCGACCGTGTAGCCCCCCCCCTTTCTCCGCCCCTTCCCCCGCCCCCCGTGGCCCCGCTGCTCGCCCCGCCCTGCCCGACCGTGTCCCCTGCGTGTGTTCCCGACGGGCCCCCCCCGCCTTGTTCCCCGGTGGGGCGCCCCCCCTTCTATACCTTCTTTTTGCACATCTCTAGTGTACTGCAGGAGGGAGCCAATCGGCCGACCGAGCCCCCCCCTTTGCCCGACTGTGGTCCCCCGTGTCCTGCCCTTCGCTGTGTGGCCCGCCTCCCTCGGCGTCTTCCCGACTGGCCGACCGTGCATACTCCCCCCCTGCCGACCGTTGCCCGTGCCCTCCCTTTCCCCCGTGCCCCCCCCCCCCCCCCTCTGCTTATCCCGACCGGAACCGAATCGTGCCCCCCCCCCCCCCTCCCTGCCCGACCATGGTCCCCCGTGCCGCGCTCCTCTCTGCTTATTTCGACCGGCCCACCGTGGCTCCAAATTGAACCATGGTTCCGACGAGCTCACAATGACGTAACAGGGTTCTTCACACCAAGGCCCCCAAGAGCGAGCAGTCTTTCAACATTTAGCAGGCATCTATTCTGTGTGTCTCTGGGGACCCTCTCGGAAGGCTTCTTGAAGGCCTCTTGGGGCGTCTTGGGGGCATCTTGAGCCGTTGGCGTCCTGGACCGATCGGTCGACGACTCGCGGCCCCTTTCCCCCGTCTTGGGAGTCTCTGAGGTCTTTCTTGGCCCGTCTTCGGGCCTTCGTGGCGTCCCAAAAGACGACGCGACCCCCCCCGGGCCCGCACAAGAGCGCGCACGAGCGCCTGGGAAACCAAGGGTCCGGGACCTTAAGAACCTTCCAACACCCCTGCCTCTCAGGGCTGCATGAGCTCCGGGCCACTCCACAACGTGCTCAAGACACGGTGGCGGATCTTAGCTACGCATACCATCGCGTCTCCCCTCTTGGGACCAAGCGCTGCCATCCGTACAGGGGGCCTGCCTTTCCCGTCATATTAAGATCGCCTTCGGATCGAACCTTGGCGTTGCGTCCACACAGCCATGCTGCTATTCGCCCCTTGCCCCGTTGTGGTCACTCGCCAGCGTGTCGCAGCACTAGCACGCTTCACCGATACTACCACAGGTAGGCGCCACCTCCATCTCTCATTTTCCCGCATCCGTGATTGTATGATCCTTGGCACGCGTGCGTCTTGCTTTCCCTTGTAAACAACAGGGTGCAAACCCCAGAATAATCAGTTTAATTGACAGAAGGACAATGGTTACCAGGGAGGGTGGTCAACAACATGTATTCTTAAGAAACGAGAGTTCAAGAGCCTTTTTTTCAGACTGCCCGACACGTATATCTCATTCCCTCGATACAGGCCTTTTCCGTTTTCGATCGTACCTCCTCAGGGGTATACCTTTTTTACCTTCAGCGCGTGCTACGTCAAACCCCTAATGCAGGGGAGGAGAGGGCGGATGGGAGGAGAGGACAAGGGGTCCGTAATGAAATCATCCACATAAGGATTTTTGTTAGAATCTGTTGAACGACTGGAACCATGCCATCTGCATTGCATTGGTAACGGTTTGGCATCGCATTGGCATTGCGTTGGCATTGCGATGGCAGTGCGTTAGCAGTGCGTTTGCATTGCGATGACAATACGCTGGTGGGCCCCAATCAAACGCTCCACACAAGGATTCCGATTGAATGCGTCTACAAGAATGATGCCTACGGACCCCCCCACAGTAAGGATTCACATTGCAGTCCTCCACATAAGGGTTCCATGCGAATCCCTCCGCATAAGGATTCCTAGTTACATCTTCCGAAGAAAGGTCCTTGGAAGGAGTCCTTTGTGGATGACATCATGCACCGAAGGGTTCTTAGAAGGATTGCGATTGAACGCTACCACAAGCAATCCACGCCACTGGCCTTGCGTTGGCATTAAGTTTGGATCGACTTGGCGTTGGTTTGGCAGAGAGTTGGCACTGCTTTGGCATTGCGCTGGCGAGTTCGAATGCCTCCCTTCGCAGAACGATTTCTATTCAAACCCTCCACAAGCAAGATTCCTTTTGGAATATATAACAAAGGATTCCCCCCATCGGCATTGCCTTGGCATTGGATTGGGATCGCCTTGGCATTGGTTTTGGCATTACGATGGCACTGCTTCGGAATTGCGGAATTGCGTTGGCATTGCGGTAGCGAGTTCTAATTGCTCCCTCCGCAGAAGGACTCCTACTAAACCCCCCGCAAGAAGGATTCCGAGTGAAACCCTCGACAGGAGGATCCTTGTTGAAACCGTCCACAAAGGCATTCCTATTGAAATCCTCCGAAGAAGGATTCGTAATGACACCGTCCACAAAGGATTCTGATTGAAATCCACCGGGCGACAGGATTCCCCCATTCACATTGCATTGGCATTGGCATTGGTTGACAAAAATACCTGTATCGCATCGACATGCATTGGCTTGGTGCAGGCGATAGACAGAGAGAGAGAGAGAGACAAAGAGAGGGAGAGAGAGAGAGAGAGAACACGAGACAACGATTTAACGAGATAGCGATATAACGAGAGATAGCGATATAACGAGAACACGGCGAACAGAAAAGATGAAGAAGCGTTCCACTAGACGAAACCATCTCAAAACGACGTGCGATTCCACAATCCCCCCGGCCTCTTCTCCTCCTCCTCCTCCCTTCTCCTCCTCCTCCTCCTCCGCCTCCTCTCCCTCCCTCCCTCCCTCCCTCCTTCCTCCTCTTCCTCCTCCTCCTCCTCCTCCCTTCTCCTTCTTCTCTTCCTTCTCCTCCTCCCCCTCCTCCTCCTCCTCCTCCCACCTCCTTCCTCCCCTTCCCCCCTCCTCCCTCCTCCCTCCTCCCTCCTCCCTCCTCCCTCCCCTTCTCCGGCGCAGCACGTGAGAGCACTCCGCACAGGCTTGCGCCCCCACGGGCGCAGGCGGATGTGCGGTTCGCTGGGTCGGGATGCCCGGTCGCGAGAAGTGGGTTTCAGGGCAGGCAGAAAACCGAGCATGTTCATTGGGTGGAGGGCACAGGGTGAAATCTGAAATGCCGTTTCGATGGATGTTCGAGGCTTGAATCTGCAAAGGGTGAACCACACGACGGACTGATTTTCGAGGTGCAAAAGCCCATGTGGATTTCACCCTGAGCCCTCCACCCTAAGAAAATGCTCAGGAAAAGTCAGAGGAGGAAAAGGTGCCGATACCGCTCCCCCTCCTGGTTTTCCGCGCTTTCGGACTCCTGGCAGGCCCTCGCCGCCGCCGCTGGAGTCGCCTCGAAATCCCAGTCAGAGCGCACCCCTGGAGAGGTCCGGGGGTTAGCGGTATCGGTGTTTATTAGCTTCCCCAAACGGCACAGGGTCTCGGCGCACAGTGTTTTCATTGCCAGCGTTCGCGGCAATTTTGCGTATCTCCAGCAAGTCCTCGTTCTCCTTGGAGGCTGAAGCGAGTTTCTTCCTTGATGCCGTGATTGAGACATTCATCGCAGTTTTCCGTCCACTTGAACAGCGGATTTGCTGGCTTCAGCCTCCTGCGCTTTGGGCTGGCTGCAGCCTGCATGCACATGGATTCCCCGGTCGCGCACGGCACATGGCGACGATCCACAGACCCCACGCTGGAAAGCCTGTCACGATTGCAGTCTTGCCGTCTAGCCTTGGCAAACCAGCATGATCGTAGTAATCAGTTGGGTTGTTACAGTGTTTCTCGCCGCCTTTACCCATCACTCCGACTTCAGCCAGGCAGTGGTGCCAGGCCCCTCAGTTGGCCAACATGCAGACGTGAAGTGCAGTTGCAATGACAACATATATTGAGGGACGGCCCCACCTCGCCGTCACTGCCACACTTCGGTGGCAGATAGGCGCGCTAAGGGGGACAATGTTAGATACAGCCACTCACCCTTATAATGTGTTGAGACAGTTTGGGGCGCACTGGAATTTCCAAATAGCCACGGGCACGCCGATGATAAGTTGAAGAAGTCACATACCAATGTGATATCACCCTGCTTTCGCTTCGTTTTGTTCCCGCTTCAACAGTACCCACGTACGATAATGGTTATCTCTCCGCTTCCGTCCCGTCACTTCCGTCCCTTCCCTTCATTACCGCCATTACGTTCCTCCACCTCTCCCGATCGTTCTCTCCCTCTCTCCATTCCCTCGTCCCTCCCTCCCCTCCATGTTTCCCCTCCTGTGGACCATGCCACTTACCATATTGCGAAGGCCTTACGGCCAGTGCCGCCGACCCTGAGAACGACGAAGACGAAAACGAAAACGAGGGGGGGCAGGGGGAGGAGGATGAGTGGGAGGTGGAGGAAGGGTGGGGGAGGTGGATGAGTGAGGAGGAGGGGGGAGAAGGATGAGGAGGAGAAGCAAGAGAAGGAGAAGGAGACAGAGGAGGAGCAGGAGGAGGGGGAGCAGAGGGGGGGAATGAGGAGGAGGAGAGGAGGAGGAGGAAAGGAGGAGGAGGAGGAGGAGGAGGGAGGAGGATGAGGAGGAGGAGGAGGAGGAGGAGGAGGAGGAGGAGGCCAGAGGCTTTCTTGGGACAGCCTGGGGCTCTCTTGAGGCCGTCTTGGGCCGTCCAGGGCTCCTCTTGCGCCGTCTCCAGGCACTCTTGGAGGCCTCCTGGGCAATTTGGGGCTGTCCTGGGCTGTCTTGGGGCATTATTGGGGGCCTCTTGGGCCGTCTTGGAGGCGTCTTGGGCCGTCTTGGTGCCTTCTTCGGCTCTTGGGCCGTCTGGGGGCGATCTTGGGGGCCTCTTGGGCCGTCTTGGTGCGTCGGGAAGCGGAAGAGGCAAGAACGCCAAAATCTGTTAAAAACGCATGGGATCATGAATGTTGCCTCTTGGGGCTCTCGTGGGAAAGCTCCTGGAGGCCTCTTGGGACGCTTCGCAGGCCTCCTGGGCCGTCTGGAGGCCGTCAAGGCGTCTTGGACAGATCGTTCGGCGATTCGGGGTTCTCTTGGACTGTCTTTGGGGCCTCTTGTGGCACTCTTGGCCCGTCTTGGGGCTTTTTGGGGCTCCGCGACTCCCCGGGGGAGCGTCGCATCTGAGCCCCCCCCCTCCCCGGGACCCTCCCTGCCACCCCCCCCCCCCCCGGCGGGGGAAGGGATCGGAGGGAAGGGGCTTCCCTTCGACACAATTACGACGTTGCTCAACTTCGCTTTGGTTGGCGCGCTGAGGAGGTCCCTGGAAAAGGGGGGAGCTTCGACGAGCCCAGGGAAAGGGAGAGGCAGGGAAAGGGGACGACAGAGACGACGACCAACGAATGACGGAGATGACGACTTGAACGGACAAGCCCCTCACACACGCCGACAGGGTCGGCGGATTTCTTCCCCAGGTCCCTCCTCCTTTCTATGTCTAGGTCCTTTCCTCCCTACCTGCTCCTCCCTCCCCTTCCGCCCACACCCCTTGCTGCCTCCCCGTCCACATGTCCCAGTTTGACAGAACCAGACGTCCTCGATTCCCTCCCTGAACTTCCCACCCACCCCTTGCCCTTCGCTCTCTCCTCGCCTCCTCCTCCTCCTTGTCCTCCTCATCCTCCTCACCATCATCATCATCATCATCATCAGCTTCCCTCCCCCCCCGCTTCCCCTCCCCCCACTCCGCTTTCTCCGCAACGAGGACAGGCTCACGGCGCTGTGCGCATCGCCCGTGGCCTCCAGGCTTTGGAGCAGCTGCGCCCAAGTCGGAGGGCGCCGGGGGTGGGTGAGCGCATTCTCCGGGGATGGATTCTTCTCCCTGCATCCTCGCCATGCGCATGCACGTTCCTGAAAAGAGCTGTTCGCTTTCACACGTCCTTGCGCTGAGGCTTTTGCCCCAGCATCCACGCTCCTTTTAGACGGCCCGTGTTTGCTTGTGCGCGTGGCATGGAACATGTACGAACCTTGATCCCCGCCCTCTTCCTCAAAAGCGCACCCGTCTTCGTTTTTTCATACCAGCTCCTGGGTGACACCAGACAGGGTAAGACGAGCGTATCGGGCGGGTGGAGTTCTAATAGGCGGGTCTGACGGGCGGGCCCGGGCGCGTGGGTCGGGCGGGCGGACCCTATCGCTTGTCGGGCGGGTGCGGCGGGCGGGACAGTATATCGGCCAGGCGGACTAACAGGCAAGCGAACTGGCGGGCTCTAACGGGCCAGTCTGGTGGGGGCCGTTGATAACGGGCGCATCGGGCCCGGCGGATTGTCCTGGCGGGTCGGGCGGGCGGACACTGGTGGGTGGGGCGGGTGGACGGGCCAGGCGGGCGGGGATTGAAGCGGGCGGGCGGCGAGGAAGTCCGAGGGGCGAGCGCGTTTCTTGAGTGGCGAGGGCGCGATCCCGAAGGAAGTTCCCAGCAGGTCAGGGGGCGACATGGCGACGACGGCAACAACATAGCCGCCAGACCGCAAGACCGGCCCAGACGACGGGCGGTGACGAGGCGGACGGCGACAGGCGACAACAGAGCCGCCAGACCGTCATAGTAGCCCAGCCCCTTAGAACAGAAGTAAGAACCCCTGAGAGCAAACACTGTTTGGGGAACCTCTATGTATAGTGAACCTCCAGTGCTCCCCTTTGCGTGGTGCGCGTAAATTCATAGTGTCTCCCTCGTTTCCTCCTTGAGGCGATGGTCCTCCAACTGCTGTTTGGCACGCGCTCCCCCAGCTGCGGTCCAGAACGTTCGCTCGGCATGTCGCGCAGCTTGTGCTGGCCTGCCGCGCTTCGGCGCGACACGCTTACATGCTGACCATGTCCCCATGTACGGGCGTCAGCGTCCCGAGCCTCTCCCAGCCTCTCGCCGCGTGGAGTGGAGCGCGGAGCATAGCGTGCCGCCAGGGCCGCCGCCGCGACACGCTCAACAAACAGCTGCCGACCGTACACCGTGTACCGCCGGCTGTTGCACAGGCAGCAGCTGATTGCCCCCGCTTCACCTCTGTCGGCTCTCGGGCCCCTTCGAACTACGGGGGGGATCCGAGGCGAGAGGTCGGAGGTCTCGTTATGTCTTGGGCCCCAGTTGCCGCACGACGCAACCGCCATATGCGCTGCCTGCTGTCGAGGTCCACTTACCAAAAGCCTTCTTGATGTGGTCGCGCCTCCTCTTCCCGCAGGGACACCTCGACAGTGTAACACCATAACAGCCCATTGATGCCTGCCTTGCTGCCGCCGTTGTGCCTTGCTTCCTGGCCCCCGAACTGTTCGTAAGTGTTCACTGCATTGTTCTCTGGCTTACCGGGGGCCCGCGCAGAATTTTTCATTAAGCTGGACGCGTAGTATATGCCAGTTCTAGCGACGTCCTTTGCCGACAGGCGTTCGGCTTCATCAGCGTCGCAATCCCAAATCCTACGCCCTCCGACGGAGGAGGATTCACGAGGAGGAGGAGGAGGAGCTGAGGAGGAGGGGGGGAGGGAGGAGGATCCAGGAGGGAAGGGGGGTCGAGGAGAGGAGGTGGAGGAGGGAGGAGGAGGAGGAGGAGGAGGAGGAGGCAACGAGGCGTCGGTGGGTGGGCCTCGAGGGGAGGCGGCTCTCCGACGACGGCAGGCGCCCCGCCCGGCCCGCCGACGCCACTGCGGCCGCTGCGGCCGCCTCGCCCACGCCGCTGCGGCCGCGCTCCCTAGCTGCGGCCGCGCTCGCTCCTCCTCCTCCTCCTCCTCCCCTCCTCCTCCTCCTCCTCCTCCTCCTCCCTCCTCCTCCTCCTCCTCCTCCTCCCCCGCCTCCTCCTTCTCAGCTCCTCCTCCTCCTCTCCCTCCTCCTCCTCCTCCTCCTCCTCCTCTCCTCCTGCTCCCTCCACGCCCTCCTCCTCCTCAGACCCTTCAGCTCCTCCTCCTCCTCCTCCTCCTCCTCCTCCTCCTCCTCCTCCTCTCCTCCTCCTCCTCCTCTCCTCCTCCTCCTCCTCCTCCCCCCCCTGCCCCTCCTGCTGAATCCTCCTCCGTGCTGGACCCTCCTCCGTCCTGGATCCGCCCTCCGCTGAGAGCTCCTGGTGGAGCGTTCTGCCTCCTGAATCCTCCTCCGTCCTGAAGCCTCCTCCGTCCTGAATCCTCTTCCGTTCTGTGTTCGGCGGCTTCTTCATCCTTCTGCCGCGCGCCGCTGGGCGCACGCCGTCCGCCCGTTGGCCGCGGGCGGCTTCGTGCTCGGAGTCCGCTTCTCTCCATGCTGCTACCCATGCTGCTCATAGTTCGTTCCTCACCCCCCCTCACTATCCTGCGCGTGATCCCCCTCTTCCCGCTCCCGTCCCCCCTCTTTAGCCCGAGACGTGCACAGGCCTGTACGCAGCCGAGCGGCCCCGGGCGAGGAGTGCAGGACTTGGTGGACTTGGCCAGGGTCGAGCAGTCAGGTGGGTCCAGAAGAGCAGGTGGGTCCCACTCTCACCCCCATAGCAGGTGGGTCCAGAAGGGCAGGTGGGTCCAGAAGAGCAGGTGGGTCCAGAAGAGCAGGTGGGCCGAACAGTCAGGTGGGTCCCACTCTCACCCCACATAACAGAAGAGCAGGTGCTGCCGCAACCTGAGATTTGGGCCGGCATCGCGGGCTGCGGACGCAGTTGCCGGTAACTAGGTGCCCGGCGGCAGGTGGCACCGCTCGCGTGAGCAGACCCTGCAGGCGCCCAAGCCAATCCTCCCCGCATGGCGGGGTGTGCGCATCGAGCAACACGCTTCCTCCAAATCCCAATTCCTGCTCCTCCTAATCCTCCTCTTCCTCCGCGCGCGCAGGAGCTCGCGCGAGGCGCGATGAGGAGGAAGAGGAGAGAGAGAGAGAGAGAGAAGAAGAAAAAAAGAGAGGAGCAGGAGTAACATCTTCTGCCGCACAGGCATGTCCCGCCTCTCGCCCAGGCGAGAGGGCGGAGAAGTGGAGGGGCGGAGGCGGAGAAGAGAAGGCGGAGAGGCCCTCCTGCCTCTTCAACCTGCTGCGCCGGCCCGGCGTATAATCTGCTCTTTGTCTTGAGCCCAAGTCGGCCTTTTCTTAAGTCTGGCCTGTCCCTCTACAGGAGGAATTTTCACAAATAGTCAAAATTAGCCTGGCGAAGGACCCAACCATACGCAGTTGTGAATACCGCAATTGTGAATCTATTCTTCGGTGGCGCTCCCCATGGGGTCACGAATCGTATGAGGGGTGTGCCGAATTGTGTGATAGGGTACACAACACGAACGAAAACGATAGGTCTGAGTATGAAAGTTTGAGCGCGGGCGAGTCTTAGCGCGAGTGAGTCTGATTTTGAACGAATATGCGTGCGATTGTTTCTATTTGCATGACTGCGAGCATGGAGTCGCCTAGTGTAAATGCATACGCCCGTGAATGGTTTGGGTCTGCCTGACTCTGAGAACTCGTAACACTGAGCGTAGCCTCCGCAAGGAGTTTTCCTGGGAACCCCGACAGCAGCGCCCGCGCGCCGCGACGCCCACGTCGGCACGCCCCACACGAGGATCGCGCCCGTTTCCTCCCGTTTTTGTCCTTCCTCCTTACCCTCGCGCTCCAAAGTTCAAGGCTGCGGGCGCCGCGCTACGCGCAGGTCGGACGTCGACGACGGACGAAGACGACGAAGAAATCGGCTCTAGGGAAGCTGTGGGGACCACCAGTTCCCTATGGTGCCACAAAACGTGTGAGGGGTGTGCCGAAATGGGTGTGCGGGACGCATGCGAGCGGCGGCACTGGGGCCTTCAGTGGAGCCCTATGGGGCCACGAAACGTGCGAGGGGTGTGCCGACTTGGGTGTGCGGGACGCATGCGGGCGGCGGCACTGGGGCCTTCGGTGGCCGAGTTGGGTATGCGGGACGCATGCGGGCGGCAGCATTGGGGCCTTCGGTGGAACTCCCCATGCGGCCACGAAGCGTGTGATGGGGGTGTGCCGAATTGGGTGTGCCGGACGCGTGCGGGCGGCGGCACTGGGACCTTCGGTGGAGCTCCCTGAGGGGCCACGAAGCGTGTGACGGGTGTGCCGAATTGGGAGTGCGGGACGCATGCGTTCTGCGGCACTGGGGCCTTCGGTGCAGTTCCCTATGGGGCCACGAAACGTGTGATGGGTGTGCCGAGTTGGGTGAGCGGGACGCATGCGGGCGGTGGCACTGGGGCCTTCGGTAGCCGAATTGGGTGTGCGGGACGCATGCGGCCAGCGGCATTGGGGCCTTCGGTGGAGCTCCCTGTGGGGCCACGAAACGTGTGATGGGGGTGTGCCGAATTGGGTGTGCGGGGCGCATGCGGCCCGCGGCACTGGGGCCTTCGCGGAGCTCCCAATGGGGCACGAAGCGTGTGAGGGGTGGTGCCGGATTGGGTGTGCGGGGCGCATGCGGCCCGCGGCAGGCGCAATGCGCGCCCGCGGCGGAGTGGGCCATGGGGCCTTCGGTGGAGCTCCCTATGGGGCCACGAAGCGTGTGAGGGGTGTGCCGAATTGGGTGTGGCGGACGCATGCGGGCGGCGGCACTGGGGCCTTCGGTGGAGCTCCCTATGGGGCCACGAAAGCGTGTGAGGGGTGTGCCGAAATTTGTGTGCGGGACGCATGCGGCCGGCAGCAGTGGGGCCTTCTGTGGAGCTCCCTATGGGGCCATGAAGCGTGTGAGGGGTGTGCCGGATTCGAATTGGGTGTGCGGGACGCATGCGGCCGGCGGCACTGGGTCCCTAGGTGGAGCTTCCCATGAGGCCACCAAACGTGTGAGGGGTGTGCCGAATTGTGTATGCGGGACTCATACGGCCGGCAGCACTGGGGCCTTCGGTGGAGCTCCCTATGGGGCCACGAAACGTGTGAGGGGTGTGCCGAATTGGGTGTGCGGGACGCATGCGGGCGGCGGCACTGGGGCGTTCGGTGGAGCTCCCTATGGGGCCACGAAGCGTGTGATGGGTGTACCGACTTGGGTGTGCGGGACGCATGCGGCCGGCGGCACTGGGGCCTTCGGTGGAGCTCCCTATGGGGCCACGAAACGTGTGAGGGGTGATGGTGCTGATGACGGCGATGATGATGACGATGATGGGGATGATGGCGGGTGAAAGGATGAGGGTGGGGAGGAGGAGGATGAGGGAGGACGCGGCGACCGTCTCTTCAAGACGAGGACCCAGCAACACAGGCTGGTTGGGGAATAATCAAAGGACGATTGTTAGACCATTTCTGAATATTTTTGGAGTATTTGGGGGTATTTTTTATTTTCCGCCCAAGATCCCCCCTGTAGGGGGACATGCCCGACCTAAGCCTTTTCTGTCGCCATTTCAGAACGCTGCGTGCTCTGGCATGAAGTCCGATCGACGTCAGAGCTCCCATGCCTTCCTCCCCGCGTCCATCCTCGCTCCCCCTCGTCGTCCTCGTCGTCGCCCTTCGGCATCGACCTCGATCCTGCCAGGCTCCCTTGCCCGCCGGGGCCAGTTTTTGGCACCGAGCCGGCTCCTCGACAGCCCCCAGGACTCGCGGCTGGCTTCCGCGTGCCGAGAGGTGGCGAGAGGCGGGCCGCCCCGCTGCCACATCGGGGCGCCAGATGGGAGAGGCCGTCGGCGTACGACGACCCCGATCTCGACCTCGTCGTCGTCCCTGCCTCGGCACTGCCCCGAGGGTCGGGCTCAGCCGCGCGCAGAGGGGGGGGGGGAAGGGGGAGGGTTTGAAGGCTTCTTAGAATCCCCCTCTGCTTCTTAGGAGGGTCGGGCCTTTTGTCTGCGGATGTGATTCCGGCGCCTTCTAAGAAGCAGCCTCCTTCTAAGAAGTCTTCCCCCCTCCCCCTACCCCCTTGTGCGCGCCGCCAATTGACGAAGAAGATGGATAAGTTGTTAAGATGCGATCCCTGGGACGTGAAGTTCAGAATCGGCGCTGGCAGATCCCTGGTCGAAAACATTCCTTATCTGGCTTATAATCCCATTTGATCCGGCTGAATCCCGCTTGATCTGGCTCCATCCCGCCTGATCCAGCTCAGTCCTGGGCTGACGAAGACCTCCCAAGAGCTGAGGACAGGATTATCGGGGGGAGTGCGACATCGGCCGCATGCAGCGGGCTCCAGCTTCGCCGTTCGGCGTCTCCCTCGACAGATTGGCGCCCCCGCCGCCGGGAGGCGCCAGGGAAAGCAGTTGCGCACGCTGCTTCGCTGACTCCCCCCGCTAGGAAACCCCCTCTCGCCCGACCTCGACCTCGTCATCGACCACAGAGCTTGCCATCGAGAGCGGGCGCCCGGGGGGCGATGTCGAACTTGCAGGTGTTGCGCCTGCACCGCCATTCATATTCTGCGCAGGCCAGCGCCCTGCCGCGAACGGGCCAAAGGTGCATCTTGAAAGGACGCTCTGCTGACACGGACGGCGGCCTCCTATGACGCATGCTCTCGCGCGGGCCGCCCAGAATCATCGGAGCTCAAAATCCTCGTCGACGTCGCCGTCGGCCTCGTCGCCGCCGCCGTCCGCCCTCGGCCTCGTCGTCGGCCACGGCTTCGTCGCCGCCGACGTCGCGCGGCCCGCGGCCGCTACGTCGGCCACGGCCTCGCCGATCTCTCGCCGACCGCTGCTTCGCCGACCGCGGCTTCGTCGAGCTTCGCGTCGACCGCGGCTCCGTCGACCACGGCCTCGTGGACGCCGCCTCGCCGCCCGCACGCCCGCATGCCCCACGTCGTCGTCGCCGCACGGCCCCCGAGCATGATGGGCCTGTTTTCCACCACCACCACCACCACCATAAGTTGGAGGGAGAGGGGGTCCTCCTCCTCCTCCTCCTCCTCCTCCTCCTCCTCCTCCTCCTCCTCCTCCTCCTCCTCCTCCTCCTCCTCCTCCTCTCCCCCTCCTCCTCCCCCTCCTCCTCCTCCTCCTCCTCCTCTCCTCCTCCCCCTCCTCCTCCTCATCCTCCTCCTCCTCCTCCTCCTCCTCCTTCTTCTGCTCCCCTCCTCCTCCTCCTCCTCCTCCTCCTTCCTCCTCCCTCCTCCTCCTCCTCCTCCCCTCCTCCTCCTCCTCCTCCTCCTCCTCCTCCTCTCCCCCTGCTCCTCCTCTCCTCCTCACCCTCCTCCCCCCCCTCCTCCTCCTCCTGCTCCTCCTCCTCCTCCTCCTCCTCCTCCTCCTCCTCTCCTCTTCCCCCCGCTCGGGGGGGGGGGGGGGCGGGGCGGGGGCGGGGCGCCACCACCGTCAGAGCAGCCCGCCGCCAGGCGCCCCGGGCGCCAGCCCGGGCTCCCGCGGCGGGCCGGAGGAGAGCCCGACGAGGCGGCCGCTGGCCCCGGCGCGGTGAGGCCTCGCCAGGCGACCGCGGCGACGACGACGACGACGACGACGACGACGACGACGACGACGACGACGACGACGACGACGACGACGACGACGACGACTTCGCGGCCATGCTCGGCGGCGTCGCCCTCGCGCGTCGCGACGAGGTCGCGGCGGCAGGTCTCCTGCACCCGCTTCGGCCTCGGGGGGCCCCTCGCCAGGCCCCCGGGGGCCGGCCGGAGAGGGCTCGGGGCGGCAGAGCGGTCCTTGCGCAAAGGGGTCCCGGCCTCTGGGGGTCCACACTGGTGGAAAAGCCACGACGTCGGGAGTCAATCGTCGTCGTCGTCCTTGTCGTCGTCGTCTTTGTCGTCGTCGTCGTCGCCGTTGTCGCCGAGATCCGAGGATCGAGGCCTTTGTAGTGTTTACATCTGCCTTTGTGGGGGGCCTCCGGGGGCATTCTCGCGGCGACGGCTGAATTCATCTGGCAAGTCTGGTCACAGCGTAACCTTAGGGAGGTCTGGTGGTCGACATCTTCGAGGTCGCCATGAAGGGCTCAAATCACGGTGACGGCGTCATCTTTGTCAGTGGTGTCCTCGTCTTCGTCTTCTTGGACGACGTCGACGACGCCGTCGTCCTCGTCGTCGACGTCGCAGTCGTGCTCGCCCTTGTCGCTTTTCATCGGCATCCTTGTCGATGACGACGCCGTCGTCGTTCGGCCCCGCCGCACGGCCACACGTGGCAAGGAGTGACCCGTCGCTTGACCTCTGGGGCGCGGTTTTCGGTGTGCGCGCGGAGGCCAGGCCCAAGCCCGCAGATCATGATTATTGTCGCATCGAATGCAAGTGTCGGCAGCTGCGCGCTTGAAATAATTCTGGCAGCGTCGTCCTCCTCATCGTCCTTGTCCTTGTCGTCCTTGTCGGCAACGAGGACGTCTTCGTTCTCGTCGTTGTCGTCAACGTCTTCGTCCTCGTCGTCTTCGTCGACGTTGTCGTCATCGATTCGGTTGTCGTGATGTTTTTTTTCTGAACCCATTTACGTAGCGCCTCTAGTGGGGCATCTCGTCGCCGCTGCTAGGTCCCTCACGGCATCGTGCCAGAACGCACCCTCGTAAGGCCTCGCGAGGAGACCGCGACGATGACGGCGTCGTCGTCGTCGTGATCGTCCTCGTCCTTCGCCTTGTCCTAGTTTATCGTGGTTTTCGGGTTTCGATCATCAAGGTTTGTGCACGTGTTTGGCCGTGCTGGGGCCTCTAGGAGGCTTCTTGTTGCCACGGCGTCGGGACTGTTCTCGTCCTCCTCCTCGTCTTCGTCATCATCGTCGTCGTCATGTCACTCCCATCGCCGTCAAGGCTAAAGGATCGTTTCTCCATTCTTTCACTACCCCTCTGCGGCCTCCAGGGGCCTTCCCGTGGCCACGGTTGGTTCCACGTGGCACTTCTGGCCAGGACGTGTTCATGGAGAGGTTTGGGGGCTGATTTCTTCGAGGTTGTCCTCAAAGGCACAGATCAAGGCGACGGCGTCGTCGTCGTCGGTCCAGAGACTTCTGCAGGCTCTCGTCGCCACGGTGGCGCGCGGCTTGGCGGTCGGAGTCCGACCGCCAAGCCGTGAGGGGTCCAGGGATCGAGTTCGACCGCCTGCCGGTGGGGCGGCGACACCGAGGCTGCGACGACGGAGGAGGAGGAGGAGGAGGAGGAGGAGGAGGAGGACGAGGACGAGGAGGAGGAGGAGGACGAGGAGGACGATGATGGCAAACTTGAGCTGGTTCGCTAACCCCCCCGTTGCTATCACCCCCCTCGTCCGGCCCGCCGTGCCAGCGGGCCAACGAGGGAGATGATCGGTCTTGTTTGCCCTGCTGGGAACGTGCTCAAGAACCACATCCCAGAAATAGTTCCGAGCACCCAGAAAAGTATCGAAACACAGTGCCGAACGAGCATCGCCTCCCAGGGCCCGACGCGAGAAAAAACAGCTTCGGTACTTTCCTGGTGCCCGAAACTCTTTCTGGTGTTCAAGGCTAGAGTCGGTTGGAACATCACAGTCTTAAGTCGGGCCCGTCCCTCTACAGGAGGAATTTTCTCACACAGCCAAAAAATAGTCCGGGGACGATTTGTGGACCACTCTTTTGAGCACTTTGGGGTATTTTTGGCTATTTTTTGCTGTTCGTCCAAAATCCCCCTGTCGGGGGGGGGAGGAGGGCACGCCCGACTTCATCACAGTCCGCGGGGTCGCTCGGCGGAGCGGGGCTGCCGCCGTCCTCGTATGGACGTGGGACCGAATGGGGCCCCGGCGCGTGCCTCCTCGTGCGGAGCGCCGGCGTCTGCCGGGAGATCGAGCAGTGGCGGAGCGTCGCGGCGTGCCCATAGCCACACCAAGCAATGTTCTAAGATTATGTCGGGCGTGTCCCCCTACAGGGGAATTTTCGACGAGAAATGAAACATTCACCAAAACACCCCAAGAAGGTAAAAAAAACATGTTCAAAAAATAGTCCCCAGATGATGTTTGCATTATTTTTTTGATTATTTTTGGGGTATTCTTTTTTTCGTCGAAAATCCCCCTGTAGGGGGACAGGCCCGACTTAATTCTAAGAACCTGTTCTGACTTCCACGAAATGTTCTCGGAGCATTTCTTGCCGGGACTGTCTTGTTTGAACGCGTGAGGCTCATGTTCTAAGAGCATTGTTTCTGTTCTTGGGGCATTCTTGGGTTCTGAGAGCATTTCGTGGCAGGACTACAGGAATGCCCGGGCGGTCGGTCCCTGCTCAACAGCGTCCAATCTTGAGCGATGGGCGCCTGCTTAGAGTCGGCTAACATTAAGTCGGGCCTGTCCCTCTACAGGGGGGAAATTCAAAAATAGTCAACAAAAATAGTCTGGGGACTATTTTTGGAGCATTGTTTGACCATTGTGGGGTATTTGTTTGACTACCTTTTAGTTTTCGATGAAAATCCCCCTGTAGGTGGACACGCCCGACTTAAGGCTAGCACCAGGATGGAATAAGAAGACATGGAGATGACGGGAAGCAGCAGCGCAAGAAGGAGAGAGGGACGAGTCAGGGGCAACGTCAAGGGGCATAGGGCCAGGGGGGGACGTTTCGGGTTCGAGGGTAATGGTTTTCGGGCGCTTGCGTCGGTTATCGGCGGCTTTCCAGCCTCGGGGTGCACTCCAGCAGCTGCGCATCGCCGAGAGGCGTTCGGGGGTGCTCAGATCGTCCCGGCTGGCTGCTGGAGAGCCGAGTCATGATCCGGAATCCACCAGACAATGTTAATTAGGGGGATAGACTCAGAGGGGCATGCATCGACCCCGAATCGGCCATTCATCGCCGACAGGGGTTTGACACCCCACCCCGCCCAGGCGCGTGCGGATTCTCCATCAGGGGCCTGTCGGCGATGCATTCTGGATTTCCTCTGAGCTGGGCCCCCCTGTTAACTTACACGTTACATTACCCTTCAGTAGCAGGAAGAACGACAGGCCGTGTGATCTCGCATGTTGCACTGGTTGGCCGTCACACAATCTTGGCCCAAATGTCGCTGGTAGTGTGCCTGGTGTTCTGGGCATGTGCCTGTTGGCCCCATTTTCCCGCCCATACTCAGGACCTTGTGTGGTCCGCAGCAAGAGCCGCATACGCCAGGGATTCGGGTTCAACTGCCCTCGCTTCGTCTGCCTTCCTCCATCTCGCTGTTGTGACCGAGGCCGACACGTAATGACGGTTAGCCTCGTCCCACTGCGGTTGCGCGCCGCCCCCGCTGGATTTGCCTGTGGAGAGATCGGGAAATGACTCGCCGCGTTCTGTGAAGGATCGACATCTCACGGCCCGACGCTCACCCCAAAAACACAATTAAGACGCGGCCTCACTGAGGTCCCCGTCCTGACATTAACTAGGGATAATCTCAGGGCGGTTTGGCCTGGTACATCTGCAGAATAGACCCCCTATCCTAATGTTCCTAGCCCTCCTAACTTAGGTCCCATCCCAAAGGGTTAGGGGTCTTTGCTTTGTTAATCAGGCGTGGAACCTGAATTTCCGTGCTCTCCGGATCCGTTGGAGTGGGTCGAGACGGAGGGTCCACCGCCATCCACACAGGGAGGCACGCAGCAGCAGAGCCGTTTTGGCCCGCCCAGGTGATGGCGCCCTCGTCTTCGGTAGCGACGGGCGGCGCTTGTTCCTGTCGGCGATCCAGCTGCCTGCGAGGAGCAGGAGGAGGAGGAGGAGGAGGAGAAGGAGGAGGAGGAGGAGGAAGAGGAGGAGGAGGAGGAGGCCCGTAGCCATTTTGGTTCAAGCCATTTTGGCTCAAGTAATCCATCTTCTCAAGGTGATTGGGTCAACCAGCGTTTGGCATCCGTCTTTCTTTGTGAGCTCCTGCTGGAGCAAGTGATCCGTGTTCCGCCCACTAGATGGGCGACCGCAGCGATGTATGGTGCTGTCCCAAACGGAAGTGCGGGTTCAAAACCAACTTCGGGTGGAAAAAGTTATGTTACAAGTGTGGCTCGGCTCGTCCTACTGCTTCTGCTGTTGCGCAGCCTCTTGCTGCTCAAGGGGCATGGGCAGGCGGGCCGCCCAAACTCAAGCCGAAGCACAAACTGCTCGAGCCAGACCAGCTGGCCCGCATGGTGCGCATGTCCGATGAAGAATTCGAGGTTGTCAGGCCCCTGCTGTCGCCGTCGCAGCTGGCCAGGGTGGTTGCGCAGCGGGCGGTGGCCGCTGGCGACCCGCGCGCTGTCACGCAGCATGCGCAGTCCGTCCTCGACGACATCAAGCGCCAGGTCCTGCAGACTGGCAAGAAGATCCAGAAGGTCGAGTCTGAGCTGCAGGGGAAGGTCCAAGAGCTCGTGCAGCTCAGGTTCGCCATGGAGTCGCTCGAGGAGCGCGAGTGGGACGCTTCAGCCAAGGCCACGGCTGCATGGGCGCGGTGTGCTGCCCAACGTGCCCACTTCGTCAGCGGCGCGGGCGAGCCCGTGTCTCCCGAGGATCCTGCTTTCGCCCTCTTGTTGCAGCCCCAGTCGCTCGATCCCGCTTTGGCTACGTCGCTGCAAGCCCTGCTCGCCACACGTGACGGCCTCATTCGTGCTGGTGGGTGCAGTGCAGATGACGACTTCAGCGAGGACGGCGACTCCGAGGGCATGGAGGATGTGGTGCCTGGCGCCGCAGTCAGTGAGGCCTCGCATGCTGATTCCGCCAGCGCTGCCGCATCGGCTGCGCCTCTCGCCGGCCCTGCCTCGCCTTTTGCCGCTGGCTCCGCGCCTGCTTCTCTTCGTGGGGGGGGGGGGCGCTGGGCGGGGACGCGGTGGAAAAGGTCACTCCAACCTCCCGCGGAGCGGCTGCCACGAGAGTTTTCAAAGGCTATCTTAAGAAGCTCGCCACCGACGAAGGCTGGGATGAGTTTCTCAAGAAGAAAGGCCTCACTCGCAAGCACGCTGAGAACATGCTCGGTGGTATCAATGAGGCCACTTCGAAGGTACTTTCTGTCTTGCCGTTCCAAGAGTAGGTCACATCGCAGTTCTTAGCAGGTTTGGCTCGCGTGAGCCCAAGGTGTGGCCCATGCCCGCCGCCAACGTTGGCGGGCAGGCAGGCTTAGATGCTCCTCTCGCTGAGCGAATTCCTGCAGATGTTTTGTTGGTTCAAGAGACCAGGGTGCTCGGCGCCAACACTGACGCCACGGATGCTCGACGTCGTGGTATCGGCTGGTCTGCTTCTCTCACGGCAGCGCTGCCAGCGCTCGGCAATCCGACATGGGGGGCTGCTCACGGCGACCCCGCGGCGCGTCGGGCTCGGTGCGCCCAACTCCTCTGGCACGGTCATCCACCCAGCTCGTGCCAGCCTGCATCGCGTCGGCGGCATGGTTCGCGGTGGCTTCTTCGTGGTCAACCTGCACTTGAAGCGCTCGGTCGGTCCCGACGAGTTCAATTAGGACATTTTGAGCCGCGTCGGCTCTCAGTTGAAGTGCGCAGACATCCCGTTCGTGATCGGCGGCGATTGGAATGCCACCCACACTGACTTGGCCAAGTCTGGTTGGGCCGATGCCATGGACAGCGTGGTCGTGGCTCCTGAGGGCGGCACTTGTCGCCCAGCTATGCGTTGCATCGGTTTCTTCGTTGTTTCAAGGTGCATTGCAGGTGGGGCCAGGGCTGAAGTCGCGCCTAACGTTCCCACCTCCCCTCACTTTCCTGTCAGGTTCTCCTTCCCCAAGGGCGAGCCTGTCACCCATGTCCGTGTCGTCGAGGTTCCCAAGCGTTTCCCTCTCGAGGTCCCCATTGGTTGTGTCGGCCTTCCGCTCGACGGGCTCTGGGAGCCCGTTCAGACTCTGTGTGCTGACCCCAGTGTTGCGGCTCAGGACAAGTGGTCTGCGTTTGTCAGCGCCGCCGAAGCGGAGTTGCTTCGGGCATTTCAAATATCGGGGGAGCACGTCGATCAGTTTGTCGGGCGCCGTCAGCCTCATAGGATTGTTCCTAAGAAGCCTCCTGCCCCTGGGCCTCCCAGGTTCCTTAGGTTGCCCCCCATTGCGCGTTGGTGAGGGAAGGTCAGTGCGCCCCTCTCCGACCTTGCTCGAGATCTTGTGGGTGCCCACAGGCAGCAGTTGGTTTCAGCAGCTCATCGTCTGTCAGGTTCCCCTCGCCTGCCCGACACCGCGGAGTGCGCCGCGTGGTCGGCGGTGCTGCGGCAGATCTTCTTTGTGCCGCATCTTTCGCTCGGGGCGCTCGCGCGCGTGGCTGGCTGCGAGGCCAAGCGCCAGCGCGCCCTCTCGTCCGCCGCCAAGGGAAGGGATTGTAATAAGTGGGTTGGCAAACATTCCTCGGGGGAGATGTCGACTCTCTTCAAGTTTTCGTCCCTGCCCATCGGTCGGCAGCCTGATGCGCTTAACCATCCCACCCTTCGCCCCGCCTCGTCGCTCGAATCGATCGGCGTTCTCGAAGCTGGGTGGAAACAGTGGCGGTCCGTTGGCCCCCCCCCCCCCCCCACACGTTCGGCCTGGGCTCGGTGATCCCCCTCCTAAGCCTACGGTTCCCGAGCTCGTGCGAGCTCTCAAAAGCTTTAAGGCTTGCATTGGCGCTGGTTTTGATCAGATCTCGCCGAGACTGCTGTTGTTGTTGCCGCCGCCAGCGCTGAAAGCTTTGTGCGATTTGCTGTCCCACGCCGAGCAGCAGCGCGATTGGCCTGTCATGTGGAACAGGGTTGTTTTTTTTCCCTCAAGAGAACTGGCGGAGTCCGTCCACTGGGGCTTCTGCACATTCTGGCTCGTGTGCAGCGTCGCCTGAGACGTCCTTTCGTCAGGCAGTGGCAAGCTCGAAACTTTCGTTCCTTCGTCTGGTCCACCCACGGGAAGTCCTCGGAAAGAATGCGTTTGGATCAAAGCCGCGTGGCCCGAGCATTCCACGTATAGGAACCACAGTTGTGCCACGCTGTTTCCTGGTTTGAAGAAAGCGTTCGGGCTCGTTCAGCATGCTCACTTGATTTCCGCCGCGGAGGCCACTGGCTTCCCCATGTGGCAATTGTACCTCCTGGTTCAGATCTACCGTGCCCCCAGGCTGCTCGACGTTGCTGGTGAGGTTGGTTCTTTGTTGGAGGTCGAGCAAACCGTCGTGCCAGGATGTACATTTGCCACTTGCATGTTGCAGCTCGTTCTTTTAGGCCCGCTCGGTGCTGTGCAGGCCAGCTGCCCGACTGCGCACCTCTCTGTCAACGTTGACGATTTCGGCCTCATGCGCTGGGGCACCGAGACGCGTGTTGTTGATGACATCGTGGCAGCTGGCAAGCGCTTGCATGACGAGCTCAAGGCCGTCGATCCCAGGTTTTCTTTCGACAAGTCGCGTGTACTTGGCAACGCGCCTTCCGTGCGCAATTCGATTGCAGCCAAGTTAAAGAGCCTCCGACCCCTGCATGTGCGTTCCGAGCGCAATCTTGGCGTGGATGTTGCCTCGGGCCTGGTCGGTGGCAAGTCCACCACTGCCAAGCGTGTCAAGGCGATGCGGTTGCGCAAGAAGCGCATGTCTTTTCTTCAGGGCTCTAAGCCTCGTCGCCGCGTGCTTGGGCGCATGGCTCGAAGTGCTCTGGAGCCCCCCGTGCTTTATGGTTCTTCGATTAGGGGCACTAACGGGCGGGAGTTGGAGGCTTTGCGAGGAGCCGCTGGCAAGCTTCAGGACCGCCATCAAGATGGCAAGTCTCGTACCCTGGCCCTCATGTTGGCCCCCATTCCCCGTCTGGACCCCATTTACAGGGCCACTTGGTTGCCTGTCAAATCCTTCTTACATGCTCTCCAGGACCTCTGGTTGCCCTCTCAGGCCCTGGACATTGGCCTCCGCGAGGCCCACGCTCATCTTTCTGGTGTACTGCGCCCTTGGTCCTCCATCAGGGGCCCCTGCTGTGCCCTGTGGGCCTCCCTTAGGCGTGTGGGCATCACCGCGCACTCCGCCACGGCCTGGATCTGGCCCGGCGGTGCCGTCGTCAACCCCAACGACTACTGTCCTCTTACCGTGCAGGCCCTCCTGTTTCGTGCAGTTGAAGCGTGGCAATGCTGTCATGTCGCTGACCACTTGGAGGGGCCCGAGCTTGCACGTGGCATTATGTTGCAGCCCCTCCTGTCGCTGTTGAAGTCCAGGCTGCCTGCCGTGCAGAGAGCGCACCTTCGTTTCACGATTGTCGGGGGCCAGTGGCCCCAAAAACGCCAGTGGGCTGGGGGCCGCCCCCGCGTCTCCGCATTGTCTTTTATGTCCAGGCCAAGAAGGCACGCTCCTGCACCGTCGCTGCAGCTGTTCGCGCCTCGAAGGCCTGGCTGGCCCGCCTGCGTTTCGTGCTCGGTCTGAAGCCGCCGCCGCTGATCCCTCGCTCGCGGCACTCTTTGCTGAGCGGGCTCTTGTGCCCATGCCAGCAGCGGCACGGCCGCATCCAGGTGTGGAGGTCACCTGGCTTTGTGGCTCTCCCAGTCTGTTCACAGGCGATGTTTATGTTGATGGCTCGGTTTGCTGAGGCTGGCTCTGCCTCCCTTGCCTCTGCAGGATGGGGATGCGTCGCCCTCGACCCCAGCCGCAACGTGGTGGTCGCAATCCTGTCTGGGCCTTTGTTGGACCCCCTTCAGTGTATCAATGCTGCCGAGCTCATGGCTGTGATACAGTCTCTCAGATATGCGGCGCCGTCGCTTCGTGTGTTCACTGATTCGCAGTATGTGTTTGATGGCCTTCATGTGCGTGGGAGGCTTCTCACCACTGCGTGCGCCGCCTCCCACGCGCATCTGTGGCGCGAACTCTGGAGGCTTGTCGATGATTGGGGTGGTGAGATCGACATTGTTGAGATCGTTGGTCACGCCACCCTTGCAGATGCGCAGCTTGGCCGCATCACGGACAGGCAGCGCTTCGGCAATGCTCAAGCCGACGCTGCCGCGCGCACTGGCGCGAGCGGCGCGCGTCTAGACCTCGGTGCCAGGCAGCAGCTGCAGGCGGGGCTTCAAGTAGTGAAGTCGCGGGGCTCTTGGATCGGTCGGGTGGGGGGACGGTCTTCTTGACTGCGGGCGCCCACCCAAGCATTTAAAAGGGAATCCTCGCCTGCCACAACTAGTTCTTGTCCGTGAGCCAGCTCCCAAAAAACATTGTCTCTCGTGTGGTTAGTGCTCAGTATGCTTTGGGAGCTGACGAGCGGCGGCATGCGCTCGTCAAAATCGTGCTCCACGGCGGGCCTGTCGTCGTCGGATGCACACGCTGTGCCTGTTTCGCTGTTGTACGTGTTTCGGTCCTTGGCCAGCCCTGTCCACCACGTGCGTCGGACCATGGGGCCAAGGTTCTTTCGCGCCTCGCGAGAGGCGAGTTCAGACTCGGTTCCAGGGTGCACCGAGTAGACTCACAGCAGCGGCTGTGGGCTCGGCGTGTGCTGCGCAATTCGCAGACGTGCAACGCCCCAAAGTGGCTTCGGTCAGGTGGAACCCGTCTGGCCGCAGATTTTGCGCAGGAGGAGGAGGAGGAGAAGCAAGAGGAGGAGGAGGAGGAGGGGGAGGAGGAGCGGGAGACAATGATAACGAGTAGGAGAAAGCTTGTTGGGGCCCTGTTGGGGCCTCCTGGGGGCGTGGGAGCCTCATGGTGCGCCTTTTGGGCGCCTCTTGGGGGCTTCCTGGGGCTTCAGGGGGACCTCTTAGGGCTTGCTTTGGGCCGTATTAGCGAGTCGAGTGGCCAGCCTGACGCCTTCGAAGGCTGTCTTTGGGGCCTCTGCGGGCCGTGTTGGTGCCCTCTTGGGGCGTTTTAGGCCCGTTTTGGGGCCCTTTTGGGAGCCTCGTGGGCGATCTTGAGGCCCTCTTGGGCCGCCTACCTTGGAAGCCCCTTAGGCCGTCTTGGGCGGTCGGAACCCCCAAAAAGGCGAGAACCTCAAAATCGTCCAAAGGCCAAAGGACATCCATGGCTTGGGCCTCTCTGGAGGGCCTCTTGAGATGTCTTCAAGCCGTCTTGGGCGCCTGTTGAGCCGTGCCGCGCCATCTGTGGCCGTTTGCGTGTCGTCGTGCTTTGAGAAGCCGTCCGGGAGGCCATCCTGCCCGCGGGATAGCAATTTCCGGGGGGGGGGATTTGTTAGGGATGCGTGGGCCGAGTGGGGGGGTCGGGCCTAGAACGCTTTCTATACACATTGTTTATTTCTAATTCTTCGGAAGTTACTGATTCCCTACCTAGGCTCTGCCTAGAGGGTTCTTACTCTCTTAGCTTAAAGGGGCCGGGCAGTGCACAGCGCCCCGGGCGGTTGCCCCAGTCCCCGCCCCGCGGCTCCCCCAGTCCCCTGGGAGCTTTAGCTTTAGCTTTAGCTTTAGCTTTAGCTTTAGCTTTAGCTTTAGCTTTAGCTTTAGCTTAGCTTTAGCTTAGCTTTAGCTTAGTTGTAGCTTAGCTTTAGCTTAGCGTTTCGCTTAGCGTTTCGCTTAGCTGTTTGCTTAGCGTTTAGCTTTGCTTTAGCTTAGCTTTAGCTTACCTTGAGCTTAGCTTGAGCTTAGCTGTAGCTTAGCTGTAGCTTAGCTTTAGCTTAGCTTTAGCTTAGCTCTAGCTTAGCTTTAGCTTAGCTTGAGCTTAGCTCTAGCTCAGCTTTAGCTTAGATGTAGCTTAGCTGTAGCTTAGCTTTAGCTTAGCTTTAGCTTAGCTGCTGCTCAGCTTTAGCTTAGTTTTAGCTTAGCTTTAGATTAGCTTTAGCTTAGCTTTAGCTTAGCTTTAGCTTAGCTTTAGCTTAGCTTTAGATTAGCGTTTCGCTTAGCTGTTCGCTTAGCGTTTAGCTTAGCTTTAGCTTAGCTTTAGCTTAGCTTTAGCTTAGCTTTAGCTTAGCGTTACTGTTACTACTAATGCTGCTTTCCTAGGGGTTTCAACTCCTAGGTAGGGTCGCACTGGGATGATTTTTTTTGGGGGGGGCAAGACATTGTTCTATCCTGGGCCTCTTCCTGGCCACTGGGGGGCCAGGAACACTTAGAAACGAACACAATTAGAAATGAGCACAATTAGAGATGAAAGACGTGCACACACACATACATATATACTTATATATATACACAACACTACACAACTCCCAGGCAACAGACGAGCATTCTAACACGCACACTCCGTGCATGCACGGTGGCGGACGTGTTCGGAGTTGCCTGGCGCAGCCCGCCGAGCGGTACACTGCAGCGTGTGCGCTCGGGCACCCCAGCCAGCAAGCTTGCACGTTGCTACCCTGCCTTAACGCTCACGATCCAGGTTACCGCGGTCTCGTCGTCATCAGCAATCCCACACTCATCGGCGTCATCCTCCCCCCCTTTTTCTTACAGTCCCTCTGCCCCTTGTCCCCCTACCTCTCCCCAGGGCTCCTCCTCTTCCTCCTCCTCCTCCTCCTCCTCCTCCTCCTCCTCCTCCTCTCCCTCCTCCTCCTCCTCCTCCTCCTCCTCCTCCTTTCTCTGCCCGCGCCGGGTTTTGCTGCCCCCAGTTGCAGCGGCAAGTCGGGCGCGAGTCACCGGACATAGGGGACGGCGCCCGCGCAGCTTCATATGGACCGGTCGAGGGCAAGGGCCACTGTAAGAGGGGGTGTCTCTGGGGCCCACGCGGCTGTGTTGAGCCAGACCATGTTCGTTCCCGTTCTCGTTGAGCCACCTGGCAGCACTCTGACCCCATTGATGGGCCTGTTTCCCACCACCACCACCACCACCATAATTTGGAGGGGGGAGTGCAGGAATGCAGATGAGGGCCACACCCACGGTGGCTAATCAGAGGAGGGGCCCTCGGTCCCCACCCCTTTTCTGGGGGGGGTCCCCTCCTTGGGGGCCTCCTCGAAACAAACTTCGGGCAAGGAGGAACACCTAAGGTATTCATCCAATTCGACGGGGCCATGCACACCAGCCCTCTGAGGACTGACCTCAGAGGCGAGGGCCACCACCTGTGCACTCGAGATCGCAGCAGGAGGCCCTCTCCAGGATGGGAAGAGGCCCCTAGAAATCCGAGAAAGGTTCTCCCTGCCCTTAGCAGAAGGCTTCTGGCACGGAGCAACCAACCTGCGTGGGTCGACAGTGGCAGTGCAACCGCACACAGAGCAGAACCTCATGCCATACTCCTGCCACTCGTGCAGGGAATGGCTGTCATGCAGCCTTTGGCCTCCAACCTCGATCACGCCCGCCAGCCGCGAGAGAATCCACCACCCGTGCACCGCCCAGCAGAAGGGGCCCGGCCAGGAGACCGCACCGAGGGCACGCCACGGTGGGCAGCCAGCACACGGCACTGCACAGCGCCCCGACAGTCGGGGCCGCACCCGGCGCACCGCCAGGGGCGGGCACCGAACCAGTGAGAAAGGAGCCGCGTCCGCCGTGGCGACAGGGGGAACCGAAGACACGGCACCGCACGGCGAGCCCGCAAGCACCGCCAGGTCGGCAGAACTCGCAAGCGCACGGCAGCCAGCACAGAAGAGCTTACCCTGGCTCGGCTTCTGTAGGCGATGGGAGCTGCTGGCAGGGGCGGCCGACAGCTTGGGCAAAGGCTTGGCTCGGACCTTGGCAGGACGATCCGCATTCCAAGGTGCAACGACTAAGGCATCAATCAACGCTCGCCCCGCACGCCGACGGACCCAGGAGGCTATAACATCATACCTGTCCGTCTGCGGCACTGGCAGAGCAACAGCCATATCCCATCCCCGCTTCGCCACCCACCCCGCCCAGACGTCAACAACAGCGTTGCCATGAGACAGGAAGCATTGAAACGGGGACGAGATGCGCTCTGGCTCCTCTTCGAGCTGGGATGGGGTCCAGAGCACCTCCACCACTCCAGGCCCGCGGCGATCAGCCGCCAGGCGGGTTCCGACCCACGAAGCGGAATTGCGGCCCGCGGGCCGCCAAGGACGGCCCGCTTTCCAGCCGTCCACAACAGGCTTTGCAATCGCACACGTCCACTGAGGGGCCCTGGGTGTGTTCGAGGGCCAAGGCGAGGGCAAGCAGCTCAGCCCTGGGGACAGACTGAACTGCTCCAGACAGGGGGGCAGCGAGCCCGCTCCTTAGGAGCCACGCTTCGGTCGGGGGGGAAACCGCGTCGTCACAAACGCGCTCTAGACACACCACGGCCGATCCACAGCGGCGCCTACGACGGTCAGACGTGCATTTCCCGCCCCCCCCGACCCATCCCCAAAACACAAAGAGGGTGCCCCCACAGTGGCGACGAGAGGTCCATCAAGGGCACACCGCCCAAGGAGATGGGGTCGGAGAACCCAGGAGGCTCTACAAACCGCGGCACAATGAGCGAGGACGCAGGGACCCCTCGAAGCCAAAGGGCAGGGTCGGAGCCGGCGCCCGCAAGGGCTGCAGTGATTGAAGAATCAGCGGGGATCATTGTGGCAACTGTTTTTTGAGCACTCCCAGACACGGTGAAGCAACGTTCCGCGGCACTGTTGGCAGCGAGGGCAAAGCGGGCTCACGGCGTAGCCCGCCTCCAACTTGCGGTCCTGCGGCCACTGTCCACCCGAGACCACCGTCAGCGTCGCTCCCCATAAGTTCATGGGGCCCTTCTTCGCGAAGGGATTCAATTCAGCTTGTTCCAGCTGCAGATCGGAACCACCAGTGAGGGTCTCGCCATTGGGGTGGGCAGCAGCCTTGCGCCATCCAATCCGAGCAACGTCAGCAGAGAAAGCGGCGAGCAACTCATCAAAGTCGCCCAAGGCAGTGTCTTTGAAAGAGGTCGCCCACGGTAGGAAAAGACCAACCTTCCGCGCCAGTAGGTCCGTGGCGCCGCCAAGTAACTGCCGAGAGCGGTTCCCAACCCGCTTGGATAAGAGTATCCTGCATGGCTGCACAGGGGCCTCGAATGCCACGTCAGGGGATCTTGTCTCCCAGCGTGGCGCGCACAATAGACCAGACACGCTTGATGCGGGGATGAAGAGCAGGTTGCGCAGGCCACAGCCTGGTCCATTCAGTAATCAGAGCCCGCCGCAGTTGCACCTCAGGGTCGTCGATGCCGAGGGTCGCTTGCAGTACCGTCTGTAGGCAGCGCCCACGCTAGTGCCCAACAATGGCAACAGCCGCCTGGCGGCGCAAGCTCAGCACAGTTGTCGGAGGGACCCCCATCACTTGGTGTGCGTCGGCGGCCGCAGGGTAGGATCCCGTCCGCCACAGGCCTTGCGCTACCTTGTGGCTCCCATGCAGTCGGCGCAACTTGTGGATCTGGTTGGGGCGCAGCTTGGCCCTCTTGAGCCGCACGCGGAACTTCTTCTGGCTCCGCCTCTTAGCACCTGCAGCATCCACGCCAAGGTCCACCGCTGAGCCAGTTAGTTTGATTGGAATGCCAACTGCGATGAGCGAGGATATCAGCTCCTGCTCGATGCCAGGCGAGCTCACTGCCAGTCTTGTCTTGTCCGAAATGGTTGGCAGAGCCTGCTGGAAGGAGGTGGCCAGAAAAGAGGCAGCCATTCGCATCTGTCCGACGACCCTCATCTCGACACCTTCATTGCGGCAGACGGTGTCAACAATAAATGTCCAAAGCCCCGTGGTCGGGGACACAACGTGAGCTCTCTGCAGAATCCCATGCAGGAAAACCATAGCCATGTCCACGCCTCGAGGCGACCCAGCAACGACCGACTTGCCCGCCTGGAAGGCCAGGCTGACAGCGCGCCCTTCCATGCGCATTCTGGAGGGGGCGTACGTGGCGATCTCCATCAATGTGACGATCGCCGGGTGGCCCAGGGAGCGGCTCGCCTGCATGCAGAGGGCGATGCTGATCGAGTCGTAGAACTTCTGAAGGTCCAGGAATATCGTGGCATGCTGGATGCAAAGCCCGTTGGCGCACTCATCCATGACGGCGCGCGCCAACGCAGCACGTAGTGCCGAATTCCCAGCAGCCGCGGTATCCCAGAATGCGCCTTGCTTCTCAGACCATGCAGTTGAGGGTGCAGCGCGAATGCGGCTCCACAGCTTGAAGGGCAGGGACAGCAAGCCCAAGGCGCGGCAGCCGCCCGCTTCCTTGGGGATGGCGGCCCCCAGAGCCGTGGAGACGGTGGCCGGCCAAGCACCTCCACGCTCGGCCTTGTTGAGAATATCCACCAGCTGTCGTCGCGCAAAATCAGGAAGGCGCTGCGCATCACGAGGGCCCAGTACATCAATGCCTGGCGTTTTGCCAGGGGCCATGAGCTCGAGTGCACGATCCAATTGGTCCAGGGTGGTAGCTGGCAGTTCTTGGGCAGGAGCGTCTGCCAGGAGCTGACCACGCCAGTTGTGGAAATCGGCCGCGTTGTCAACCCGCTCTGTCCAAATCTTGGCCCGCTGCTCCCGATATAGCTCCAACATTCCCTGGGGATCGCTGACGGCATGGCCTTGGGAGTCCTGCATCTCCTTCTCTGGGCCAGCCTGTGGCTTGACATGGGCGCGGGCCAGCCGTGGTTTCTCCTTCCATTGCTTCTTGATCCAGGCCACGAAGTTGGACCTGGAGGCCGCGAGGGCGCGACCCTGAGCCAAGTCGGCACATTCGTGCGAAAACCCCACGAACATCTGGAATCCATCCTCGCCGAGATGTTGCAGGGCTCCTGCGTCCTGCGCCCGATCCTGAGCAAGTTTCAGTGTAATACGCTTGCCAAAGTAGGAATCCTTTTGGCCCGTGTCCAAGGTAGCGACGTGCTTGTCAAAGCGCTGAATGCATTGGTCAAGTTGGGCTGGATCCTTGCCGCTACGCAGGAGGGCTGCATATCGAGAGATCAGCGTGGTTGCAATGCCCCACCATTCAGCAAATTCATTGCGCATGTGGGTCCTGCCTGGAGCTGGCTTGAGCCTGCGGCGTCGAGTGACGGCGCCCGCTGCGCGGCCGATGTGGGTCTTCCATTCATCCGCAGGCTTCTGTTCAGCTCGCAGGATGGCTCCTTCCATGGTGCTGGGCCAAATGTCATAGTCGTCAGTGATGCTGGCCCGAGCTTCCGAGGCTCACTCGAAGGCGTGGGAATCCTTGCAATCATGGGCAGGCTGAGGTGCAGCGGGCCGAGCATGATGAGCACGCTCTCTGGCCAGAGAGGCCGCTGCAGCACGCCGAACAGCATCTGCGCGTGGGCCCAGTCCGCGGGCCGCGCCCCTGTGCTGGCAGCCGCTGTCGGCAGGCACGGGCTCCGCCTCAGGCTCGCTGGCCTGCGTGCATGCTGCATTTCAGGTGGAGCGTCTATCTGGCATTCCTTGCCAAACACCTGCGAAGGGCATTGGCGGGGTGATCGGCGAAATCTCGCAAGCAGGGTTAGACCAAAGCCCAATAGCTGGAACTGGCAAGGGGCGATCAGCAGGAAGCTCGAGAAGGCCTTCCTCCGCGTCCAGCATCGCAAACACATCGAACTTGACGTTGTCGTCCATAGTCGGCCCACCGACGGAAGGTCGCCGAGCACGAGTATCCAGCCCACCTCGCTGAGGCCCAGCTTCCCCGCCTTCTCCTCCAAATCGGGCGCGGCCCTGCCAGGCCTGCCTCTCGTGCGCGACGCCTCCTACGGCGACCTGGCAGGCGCCGCGGCAGCGGCCCAGCTGGCGGCGCCAGCAGCGCGCCTGCCAGGCACCGGGCCGAACTCATCCTCCGTCTCGTTTATGGAGCGGCCGTGGCGCGCCACCTGCCCGTGGTAGTTGGCGCGCGCGCGCCGCCTTGCAGCCCGCGCCTCCTCGCAGACGTCCTGCGCCATCCTGAGTCTGACCACGCCCGAGTTGTCGATGCCAGCCATCCGAGCAGCCTCGGAGACGAGCGGCGTCCACGCACCGCGCTTCAGCAAGACAACCACGTAGGACACGCACAATCGCAGCCAGCGCGCTCTATCTCCAGCTTCATCAAGCACTGAGACGCCCAGGAGCCAGAACGTGGTGTAGGCCCTCAGCCTCCTCTCGAGCGCCATGCGCGCCGACGCGGCCGCTCGCCTCGCAGGGTCCTGGTCCTTGGCCTCAGCGAATCACCCAGCGACGCCACGGCCCGCAGCATTTTCCAGCATCGAGGCGGGCCTGCCACACTCGCCGTTTACCCTTTGGGTGCACCTGGGGGCAGGCTCCAGCAATCCACTTGGCGACTGGGCCCAGCCCCTCTCGCTGTTTATTGCATGGGTGCACCTGGGGGCTGGGACTTGCGTTCTACAGGCAGAAGCCGCAGTGCACGTGGCCTGGGGGTGTCCCCCGACCCCACGTACATCTACCAGGGCACACATGCCAGCACACGACGCCATCGCCGAGGGTGTAGCCATTGGTGTAGCACATGTGAGTGCGCGGGGTGCTCCCCCGACTCCGCGGGCCTCGTCCAGGGCACACATACCAGCTCAGGGTGCCGTAGCCGAGGGTGTTGCCGTAAGCGAAATAGGACGAGTGCTCGACGGGCCCGCCAAGGCCGAAGCTGACTCCAGCCAGATCTCCATGCCCACCGCGAACGAGGGATGGACGCGTGCATCCTCAGCCTCGTCCTCCTGCAAGAGCTCGTCGACGTGGGCAAAGCCTTCCCGTAGTTCAGGAGGGGGGGCTCGTTCTCGGCGAGCACGCCTGGCAGCTAGCATGCGCTGCCTCTTGCTGTTAGGGTCAGGCGCCTTGGGAGGATAGGGCGTTGAAGACAGCGTGCTCGGTGTAGCGAGCTGCGTGCACCGCCGTTGTTGGCGGGCTCCCTCCGCTTCAATAAGAAGCGCGCAGTGTGTATCCCAAAGTGCAGCCAGCTCCGCCGAGACCTCCAACGAGGGGCAGTCAATGGACGCTACAGCATAGTCGTATATCCTGCCCTTGCCCTGTCGCACGTGACCTCGCAGTCGGGCAAGGCGAAGCGCCCTCCCAGTTGGCGCGACCATCCACTTTCGCGGAACTCCTCTGGCTCGACGTTCCAATCAGCCATGATCAACCAAGGGTCCGTGAGGGCGCGGGCGAAGGCCGCCAGGGCGACCATGACGTCGTTGTTGGCGCCTCGGAACAGCAGCCCAGGCTGTAGATAAGCTGCAATGGCCACAAAGTTGCCGAGCTTCATGCGGAGGGTGAGCGGCGCAAGAATCTTGCATGGGTCTACCCGCCCCTCCGATCTCATCGCGCTGCGCATCCCCTGGAAGGACGTGGTGTCGACGTGGGGTCGGCGGAGCATCCACTCGCCCCCCGACAATCCAGCTTCAGAGCGCCCCGAGGGCCGCGCTGCGGTGGCATTGAGCAGGCGACCGTCATTGTGCAAGTCCACCTCGATCCTGTCCAAATCGGAGGCGCCTGTGCGGGTCTCGACCAGGCCGACGACCGAGGTCTTGAAGCGGCGTTGCGTCGTGCACCGCTGGGCCGTCGGGCCCCTCTCGGTGATGCTGGCGAAGAAAATGTTCGTAGAGGTACTCGGCGGCGTCGGTGGCGCCGGCGCGGCGGGCGGCGGGGCGCCGCCGCTCGCTCGAATAAAAGCAAGGAGGGCCAGCAGGAGCAACCGCTGGAGCAGGCTGGGGAGCGGCCCAGCCCACAGCCGCCGCCATGGTCTTGGCCGCGTGGGCGCCTTCGGCAAGGTGGGCGATGGCCGCCGCCCGCCTCTCCGCGGCCTCGGCGGAGAGCTCGACGTCGGGGCCCTTGCCTGCTCCCGTGGCGGGGGCGGCGCGCCTGCAGGCGACTGGGTGCTGCCATCGGCGTGGCCTGGCGGGGCCTCCTCATTGGGCCTCGCCCTCAGGGCCCTTGCGCTTCTTCTTGGGCGCCGACAGGGCCTTGCGAGCCTGCGTGAGGATGTCCTGGAACTGCTTCTCACGACGCCTGGCCTCCTCTCTGACTGGCGCGAGCTGCGACTGGAACTCGCGCAGCTGCACCTGCTCCTCCTGCTCAAACTCGTCAACGCGCTGGAAGGGGTCAGCGTCGACGCCGAAAGGCTCAGCGGCAGGCGGGAGCGGCGCCTCCTTGGCGTTGGCGGCCTCCTGGGCGAGGATGCGCTCCTGGTCCGCGTCGTAGAGCGCCGCCGCCGCGGACAGCTGGCGCTCCTTCGCCTCCTGGAGGCGCTCCTCCGAATGGACCAGCTTCCCAGTGGCCTGGTTGAGGGCGTTCCGCTTCTGGGCACACTTGGCAGCAGCCTCCCTCTGGAGCACGTAGGGGCACTTCGGCGGGGCCTTGGGCGCGATGGCAAGCGCCTGGGCATGCACCTTGTCGACCAGGCCGAGCGCCGTGGGCTGAATCGCCATGCTGCCCACCTCCTTGACCGCCACGCTTGCCACCCTTCTGGTTGCCGCCGCTGCCGCCACCGTAGTTGCCGCCGCCAGCGGTGTTCCAGGCGTTCCAGCTCGGGTCGGGGAAGAAACAGGTCTCGCCGCAGACGCCGCTCTTGCCGTCCTGGCGCTTGAGGCGCCAATTCCAAGCCCAGGTCTAGCAGTTATGGCACCAGGCGAAGCCCCGAACATTGCTCTTGTCCTGAAATTTGTTTCCGCCCATGGGAATGCTCAACAGAGCTCTCCGACCCACCTCGCTGGAGGATGGGTTCCATCCTGGGGCGGCACCTTGGCACTGCCGCGGAATAGCGGTATCCGTGATTGCCAATGCGGGCTCAGCCCGCCCAAAGCAAAATCTTGAGCCAAAACGGCTACGGAAGTTGGAGGGGGGAAGGAGGTGGAGGACGAGGAGGAGGGTGAGGAGGAGGAGGAGGAGGAGGAGCAGGAGGAGGAGGAGCATGAGGAGGAGGAGAAGCAGGAGGAGGAGGAGGAGGAGGAGGACCCCCTCCCCCTCTAACTTATGGTGGCGGTGGTGGAGAGCAGGCCCATCAATCATCCCGACCGAGCAGCAGAAGGCCCGGCAGCACGCGGCTCCTGACAGCCGCGCGAACGCGCGGCATACGCCTCTTGGAGCCACGAGGTCCGTGGCGCCTTCGCGCATGGCGCGCTGGACGGCGCGCCTGGTGCGTCATCGAGCGAGCGGGCGCGTCGACGCGTACTGCCACACGGGCTCAATCGATCCCTCGCCACGGAGGTGACTCGGCGTGAGCTGGCGGAGGCCTCTTTGACGAGGGGCATGTGGAGCAGGGCAGTCGTAGTGGCGCCTCGTCGTCATCTTGCTTATCGTCGTGTTCCTCCCCACCATCTTCAGTGTGCCGCCCTCCCTCTCCCTCACAGCTTTCAGTGCCCGTGTTGTTGATGCCGTGCTGCTTGTTTTCTTCGACCTTGTCTTGATTACTAGTGTCATGTCTCCTCGTCATGGTGGTCGGCATCCCCCATCCCCCTCATCCCCCCTATTTTGGAGCTCTCTATGCCTTCATCATCCTGGTGCTCGTTTGCATGTTTCCTCCCGCGCCGTTGTCTTGCCCTCCTCCCTCCGAGCCGGTTGCTCGAATCTCCCTGCAACCACATCCTTCCCCGCTTCTTGAAAGAACGATCACATGCGGAAGCGGCTGAATCCCCAGCAACACAGCGAAGGGTGACACGCACTTCCCGCATACCTTCAGCTCCCCGACCAGCCAGCAACACGAGACATATTCCTTCTGTGCGCTATCGCCAGGTGCTGGTACCGTTCCCCCGTCCCTGTCTCAGCCCTGGGCCGACCAGTCAGGCAGCCCCGTCTCCCCTGATTGATCCGCTCCCTCTCCAGCGCTCTCTGGCATGCCCGAGGAGGATTTGTTTTGCAGCGGCGTCAGTGCGAGCACAGCCAGACCAGGCATGTGCAGATGACGTGCGCAAACCGAGTAGTTTTAGGTGTGCGCTTCGCATCCAGTAGTTGTTCTAATTAAATCGTTTCATTCCGCTACGCGGGCCGCTCGTCCGGAGCGCGTGAAGCCTGGGCTTTGCGGAGGTTCTCAGTGGCCTTTCGGAGGGGTACGTGACTATGCAGGGTCTGCCGTGCTGGTTTGTCGTGCTGGTCTGCGGTCTGCTGGATGCCCTCTGGGGAGTGCTCTTGGGGCTGTGCTGTCTGTGGGGCCATGTTGGCCGTGTGATGGCAAAACGCGGCTGACTTGAACCCATCTCGGACGTCTTGGGGGTCTTTGGGGACCATCTTGGGGCCCGAACCTCGTGGGGCCCTCCAGGAGCTCTTTTTGGTCGGCTTGTGCTGGTCTGGAGGGGCCTTCTGGGGTATCCCTGGATCTCAGAAGCCCGAAGTGGCGAGAATGGGAAACCTGTCAACACAGAACAGGCACGCATCTGCGGGCCGTCTGGGGTGTCCTCATAAGGGGCTCCCTTCGGGCGGCCTGGGGGTATATTCGGCTGGTTTGAGGCCACTTTGGGCCGTTGCTTCGTGAAGCTTCACCTATATATACGCATATATTTGTATGCGTACATATATATATATATATATATATATATATATATATATGCTTAGATATGCATGCCTGTGTATGTGTATATATATATATATATATATATATAATATATATATATATATATGTATATATATATGTGCAATATCGTTATATATATATATATAAACAACTCCGCGCGACGCAGCCAGACCAGACCAGACGTGGGGGATCCTGCGGTGCTGCAAAGACGGGTCGCCTTGGGGGGGCGCCCGCCTTGGGGGTTATGGCGGAGCCCCTTTAGGGCCTCCTTGGGCCGTCTCGGGGGCCTCCTGCGCCATCTGGAGCCTCAGGGGGGATCCCTTTCGGAAGGAGGAACAGGTACCCATACCTCTACCCTTCCCTCGCCTCCTGGGCGGCCCTCGTCAACACCGCTGGATTCGCCTCGGAGTTCTGGTCAGAACGCACCCCGGGAGAGGTCCGGGGAGTAAGTAGCGGTATCTGTATCTTCTGCTCTCCCCACAGGGGGGATCCCCTGGTGTTGTTTTGGGGTCGTCTTGGGGGCCGACCGTCTTGGGGGTCTCATGGAGCCCCTTTGGGGCCTTCTTGGGCCGTCTCGGGGCCTTCTGGGCCATCTGGAGCCTCGGGGGGTTCCATTGGTGTTGTTTTGAGGTCGTCTTGGAGGCCAGCCGTCTTGGGGATCTCGTGGAGCCCCTCTGGGCCCTTCCTGGGCTGTCTCGGGGCCTTCTGGGCCACCTGGAGCCCTCGGGGGGTGGGTCCCTTGGTGCTATTTTGAGGTCGTCTTGGGGATCGACCGTCTTGGGGGTCTCGCTGATCCCCTTTGGGGCCTTCTTGGGCCGTCTTGGGGCCTTCTCGGCCATCTGGAGCCTCCGGAGGGGTCCCTTGGTGTTTTTTCGGGGTCGCCTTGGAGGGGCCGACCGTCTTGGGGGTCTCGTGGAGCCCGTGAGGGCCTTCTTGGGCCGTCTTGGAGCCTCCTGGGCCATCTGGAGCCTCGGGGCGGGGGCGGCATCCTCGAGTCTGGTGGCCTTCCTGGCTGTCTGTCTTAGGACGGTCGTGGACCACCCGGGAGCAGGCGCGAAGCCTTCTTTTGGTCCCTCGGGAGTCCCACGAGGAGCGGCTGTTTGCTCGTGCGCGGCGGGCCGAAGAACAGACCGCCTTCCTGACTGAGGCGGCGCAGCGCCTGGAGGGGGGTCGTGGGGTCCAGACTACGGTCAACCCGCATTTAGCAAGGGTGGGCAGCCTTCCCAGGGGTATCCTTGCACACTCATCTCGTCGGCCCATCCTTGGCCACTCTCGTTCGCCGCGCCCCGCTCGAAAAGCTTCGAAGTGGCCTTCCAAGGCCCTGGCATCCTTATCGTGGGTCCTCAATTCACGGCTTCACTGTATTAAAAAACGGCATGCATCATGGAACGCATTGCGTGTAAGGAGTTTGCCGGCCTGATTCGAGCACCGCGTCCCCCGCTTCGCATCTGGACTTGGATCACGGGCTCAGGCCACATGTGTCGGTCCTTTGAGAAACTGTCGGCGGCACTTGGTTGGCTCTTTCAGAAAAGCTTCAGCTGAAATTCTGCCGCGGGGGGTGATTCATTTCGAAGAAGAGAAGGTAAAGGGGCACGATATGGGAGGTGTTGCTGTGCACCAAAAAAGCTCTTGACCCTGCAAGCCTGTATCAGCAATTTGCAGCGAAGGAACTAGCCCCAAAAGCGAACATTTGCTTGGTCGGTACAAGGGATCCTGGCCCGAAGTTAGAACATCAATCGCGTGTCGTTGTTTTGTCAACAGGACTGTGCCCCTGCGAGCCCTGATGCTTCGATTGCTCAGGTTGTGCGTTCGTGGTGACGATGCCACACTAGCAAACAAGTGCCCGAGATGTCGCGGCCCCGAACAATGCCAGGGGTCGTGGCACCGGAACGTTGATGCCGGAGAGATCGTAGCCTCTGGAGGGTGAATGCAGCTTCCGATCTCATGGAACGTGGCCTTGGCAACGCGAATACATGTTTTGTTGCGCGAATCGCGACTCCCCAGCGGGTCACGCGGATGACCTCGTTGCGCACACCTTCTCCAAACCAGCCGGCCCGAGCCCACCTGGTGGGCTAGGAGAAAGGGAACATTTCATACGCCGAGGCGCCCCGAGGCGTCGCCGAATGTAGTGAGGCACGGGCTACTGCACGTCCCTTGCACGCTTCAATTCAATAGTGTAGTGGATAGATTGAAACTATACGAGTGTTAGCCCGACCGTTTTTTTCAATTGAGGCTGCCGCCTCAAAAATTGGACGTGGCTCGGTCGCGCACTTCTTGAATATGAGCAAGCCGCGAATAATGCATTAATTGGTGCACCCAACTTGCGCCCTTGCACGTCCTTCCCCCAACTCCCCTGGGCCCGAACGTCGTTGTCTATTCGAGGCGGGGGTCCGTGGAAGTCCCGAACCCTTGCCCTGGCCGGCGATTCCATCCTCGGTGCTCTTCAGAATCTTGGAGCACGGAAAAGCGGTCACCAGACGCCGACCGACAAGCGCGACGCGTCTTCGCCTCGGCGTGCGCAAGAGATCTGTGGGGGTCCGAGGCCCACCCCCACCCAACCCTTAGCACGCCATTCCTGGAAGGTGACACTCGGCATCTGCGCTGACATTTCCGCCGTCGAAGGCTGGCCTGACCCAGCACACTCCCGTTGAAGGCGTGCTGCTGCCACTTGGTCCGGCGCGGTCCGGCTTCCTCCCGGGCTTCATCCAGCCCGATCGATCGCCCTTCTTCGGACGGGGCTGGGACGAGGATGACGAATCCGTTCCAAGGCCTTCCGGAGCGCTCTGGGAAGGCCGCGGCGCCCGAGACATCCTCCTGAGCCGCCGGAGCTCAGAGATTCTCGATGCATCCTCACCCGATGCTATTCTCGTCCTGGCTTCGCGTTCGAATCGCCCTTCCTCGCCAAGGTGCCCCCAGCTTGCGGCTCCATGGTGGCGCCGCCGGGGCCCTCTGGGTCTCGTGAGGGCAGCTCTGCAGGCCGTCTGGGCCAGCTCCCCGAAGATCGTGGGGGCACCTTTTGGGCCAGGGGCACTCCTAGCAGCACCCGATCATCCCGCGCACTCGTCCTTGAGGAGGTGGAGGTGGAGGAGGGGAAGGAGGAGGAGGAGGAGGAGGAGGCGGAGGAGGCGGAGGAGGCAAAAGAGGCGGAGGAGGAGGAGGAGGAGGAGCAGGAGGAGGAGGTGGTGGAGGAGGAGGCGGAGGAGGTGGACTGCAGTTCTTTCACGACGGGCGCGTTCGCCCAATTCTGGGCCCCGGGGCTCTCACTGATCGGTTCGGGTCTCGAAAAATGGCGCATCGAGAAAGTACAGGGCTTCGGCCGTGTCTTTTGCTGCGTGATGTCGCATTCCTTTTCAACATCGGACCTCAGGGTTATAAGGGGTCCGCGGTGGCGCCCCCCGGGGAGGCGGAAGAGTGCCCCCCCCCCTCCCCCGGGAAGGGGCCGAGGGCCGAGGCCCCTGCAGGGGGCCGCGGATCGGAAAGGTTGATATCCGTCGGAACTCTTAAGGGCCCTGGCACCTGCTCGGTGCCGTCGCCTGGTGCCTCCACCTCTGCCTCGCGCGGCCCCCTCCAGGCCCCAGGCCATCAGAGAGGCGAGCTTGGATGAGGAGCCAGGGGCCGGAGCCGGGCCGGAGCCGGAGGCGGAGGAGGAGGAGGAGGAGGAGGAGGTGGCAGAGGAGGAGGAGGAGGAGGAGGAGGCAGAGCAGGTGGAGGAGGAGGAGGAGGAGGAGGAGGGAGGAGGAGGGAGGAGGAGGGAGGAGGAGGAGGAGGAGGAGGAGGAGGAGGAGGAGGAGGAGGAGGAGGAGGAGGATACGCAGAGGAGGAGGAGGAGGAGGAGGAGGAGGAGGAGGAGGAGGAGGAGGAGGAGGAGGAGGGGGCGGGTCGGAAGTGGGGGGAGCCCCATGCGGAACAGGCTGCGCCGTCGGAGGGCACCTGGGGGTCCTCGGCGGCCCAATTGCCAGGCCCCTGGCCGCTCGACCTCTTCGGGAGTCGTGGCCCCGGGCCGCTCCGCCCCTGCCTGTAAGTCGGGCCTGTCCCCCTACAGGGGGATTTTCGACGGAGAATAAAACATTGTCCAAACATAGTCAAACATAGTCCAAAAATAGTCTGGGGATTATTTTTGATGTATTGTTTGACCTTTTGGGGGTATTGTTAGGGTATTTTTCATTTTTCATCAAAATTTTCGATTCGATTCGAAAATCCCTCTGTAGGGGGACACGCCCGACTTAACCCTGCCTCGGGGCCAGCCTCTCCTCACGAGTCTGGTGGGCCTGTTTCCCACCACCACCACCATGAGTAGGAGAGGGGGAGGGGATCCTCCTCCTCCTCCTCCTCCTCCTCCTCCTCTTCGTTCTCCTCCTCATTCTCCACCGCCTTCCCCCCTCCAGCTTCTGGTGGTGGTGGTGGAGAACAGGCCCATGACGAGTCGGTTCTTTGAGGTCGTTCCAGGGTCTGCGCGGGTGTCTTCGCTGGGCGAGGGGCCCCCTCCCCTTACACCGCGCCTCCAGCGCCGACAGAGGTGCCTGTTTGCTCAGGCTCTGGTCAGTCGTGCGTGGGCAACGGAAGCGCAGAGTTGCGTCCATGGTCGTTGAGCTGAGGCGGGCCATCTAACCCGCGCAGCATGCTGAGGGGCTGGACTGGATACGTGTTTGTTTTTCCTTTATATGGTGCCACTGGGATGTTTGAAGACGAAGCCGTTCTAGATTCCTGCCCACACCCACAGGATTACAGATCGTGATCATTCGTTGTAGTCAGCCCTATCGGTCTCTCTATTCAAAATCGTCCTCATTGCCCTCCTCCCTGTTCCTCCGCCCTCCTCTTTCTGCACCTCGCCCTCCTACCCCCCGCGCAGCTACGAGCGCAACGCGCTGCGCGCGAATTCGCTGCAGTCCCATGCTAGAGTGACTCGTCAGGCCACCGAGGCCGGGATCATGCCCACCACGTTATGGACCGCTTCTCCAGCACCTCTGGATGCGGTGGATGTGCATGTGCTCGGGCCCCGGGGCGCCCTCCCTGGGGCCCGAAGATGTTCACATCCACCGCGCCCGGGGGCCCCGGGGCATCGGCTCCCAGGGCGGTGGGCTGATCAGCTCTGGCCTCGAGCGCCAGCCTGCGAAGCCTTGCACGGCGATGGCCAGCGCGACATGCTCGGATCGGGCCGGACGAAAGGGGGGGGATTGGGAAAGGGGGGGGTACGAAATCTGCTGCATGCAGTCGGTTCCGGCCCCGCCGCCAGGCCCATTCCTCGATACATGGGCGCCTGCTGGCGCCCGGAGGCGCCAGGAAAATCAGCTACGTTTGCTATCCCCCCCTTTCGCCCGACCCGATTGGAGTTCGAGGTGGGGGAAGGTGCGCCCGACCCCCACAGCCCGGACCGCCCGCCGGAGAAAAGTCGCGGCGCGGCGGGGACGGCAGGGCGGCGCCGGCAGGCCTTCGATGCGCCATCTGCCGCTCTCTCTCTTTCCCTTTCTCCACCTTCCCCTCCCCTCGCCCACCCCCCCCCTCCCCACACTCCTTCCCCCCTCCCCCATGCTCCCTCCCCCTTCCCCTTGCCACGTTCCCCTCCCCCCCACACTCCTCCACGAGGAGCGAGGGCCTGCGACCCACTGCGAACCCTTCCCCTGCGGTGCCGTCCGGCCTTCGATACGCCATCCAGCACCCCCCCACTGCACCTCCTTCTCCCCTCCCCCACTCCTCCACGAGGAGCGAGGTTCTGCGACGCACTGCGAGCCCTACCCCCTGCGGGCTGGCTGCAAACATCCCTCGAATTCTGAGCCCCCGCGGTTCACACACGCTTGCCCGGGAAAGGGAATTTAGCTGCCCTGACACGCCCGTGTCGAAACGCAACAAGCACCGTGTGCGGAACGTCCTTGCTAAGGGGCTGCGTGCTGGCGCAACGAATTGGCCCACGTCTCGGCCAACGTCTCGCGCCAGTCCTGCGTTTTCAGCCCACGTGTTGAGCTCCGTGTCAACGCGCTACGGGGTGCGGGCTGGGGCAGCTGAGGTGGGGACTGGGAATCCTGGAAGGAAGACGTGGGGAGTTGTTTGGAGGATGCTTCACGTCTCACCGAGGACAGAAGAACCCCTGACCCAAATAGCACGATGAAGACGTGGCCTCACTGAGTATCCCGTCTGTGCACTAGGGATAAGAAACCTGGACGGTTTGGTTCGATACATCTGCAATAAAGCCCCCTTATCCCTAATGTTTCTGGCTCCCTAACTCAGGTCCCCTCCCAATGGGTTTGTCTGTGTTGAGGGGGGTACTCAACGTCCTCGTCCTCCTCCTCCTCCTCCTCCTCCTCCTCCTTTTCCTCTCCTCCTCCTCCCCTCCTCCTCCTCCCCTCCTCCTCCTCCTCCTCCTCCTCCTCCTCCCCCTCCTCCCCTCCTCCTCCTCCTCTCCTCTTCCTCCTCCTCCTCCTCCTCCTCCTCCTCGTCCTCCTCCTCCTCCTCCTCCTCCTCCTCCTCCCTTTGAGCCCCGGGTCGCAGCTGCGGGCCCGCGGATAGGGCCCGGGCTAGCCACCACTGCGACAGGCCCTCCATAGGCGCACCGCCGCTCGCACGCCGAGATCGCGAGGGGCCTGCCGCGCCCGAGATAGCGAGGGGCCAGCGGGCCTGCGGGCCCGGGGAGGGGCCAGGGCTGTGGAGGGCGATCCATGGAGGGGAAGCATGTTGGCAAATCTGTCCCACATGTCTTAGACATATATGCTAGACATGTTTCAAGCATGAAAAAAACACATATCTAAAACATGCGGAGCACATGCTTCCTGCACTCTGAACACACATTCATCCAATGCTCCGAGCATCCACAGGGCCAGGGGCAGCGCGCCCAGAGGCCCGCCGAGGCCGTGCCCAACGAAGCGCTCCCCGGCCGCGGGGGCCGGCGCCGCGCGACACTGCGGCGAACGGACGCGCCCGAGCGACGCGTCGCAGTGACCCCGCCGGGCGCCCGGGGGGTCCACGCGGGGCGCCGCAGAGGTCCGACGCTCCAGAAGCTCTGGAGCGGCGGGATTTGGGCCGTTTTCGGCCTCGGGGGGGCCCTCGCTGGGCCCTGGGAGCGTCAAAGAGCGATTCAGGACGAACAACCGGCCTCGGGGAAGTGGTCCAGACCTCTGGGGCCCACGCAGCAAAAGAGTTGGAGCGGGCGGAGGTCGGAGGCTCCAGGAATCAAGCAGTGGCGAAGCGTCCGGGCTTGCCTACAGGCCCACCAAGGAGTGTTCTAGTACCCCCCTGTGCGGTCTGCACGGCATGCTCTTAAGGGGCAGTTCGGGTCGGGGCTGTCTTGTGTTCACGCATTGGGTTGATGTTCTAAGAGCATTGCTTCTGTTTTTTCGAGCGAATCTGGGTTCTGAGAACAAGTCGTGGTAGGCTTGTAAAATGCCGGGACGGCCGGTCCCTGCTCAAAGGGAGGGCCTTGCCCTTCAGCGAGGGAGGCGTTCAGGTGACCCCTCGGCCCAGACGTGCGATGACACATCTTGCTATCATAACTTTGCAGCAGGCCCCTTGGGGATCTCGACGCCCTCCTTGGGGCCAGCTATGACGTCATCGCAAGAGGGCGCCTCGGGGTCCGTAGCCGCGCAGATCACGAAGCAAACGCCTGCCCCAGAGAGGGCGTCGCACGTCGCGAAAGCGCGACGTTTGCCTCCTTCGGCGGGGGGGGGGGGGGGCGGAAGGGAAGCGGGGGCGGCTCCGCCGGCGGAAGACAGGCGGAAGCTTGCGCAACCAAAACTTCCCCCCCCCCCCCCCACCCCCACCCCCCGAATCGGGGGCTGGAAGGTGCCCCTGGGCCGAGGTGCCCCCAGCCTGTCGCTCAATGGTGGCGCCCCTGGGGCCATCTGGGCCTCGCGAGGGGTGCTCTGGAGGCCGTGTGGGGGCCTCCTTGGAAATTCTGGGGGCACCGTGGGCTAGGGGCGAGGGGCACCTCTATCAGCACCCGATCATCGCCCGCACTCGTTTTGAGGAGGAGGAGGAGGAGGAGGATGAGGAGGAGGAGGAGGAGGAGGAGGGGGAGGAGGAGGAGGAGGAGGAGGGAGGAGAGGAGGAGGAGGAGGAGGAGGAGGAGAGGAGGAGGAGGGAGGAGGAGGAGGAGGAGGAGGAGGAGGAGGAGGCAGAGGAGGAGGAGGAGGAGGAGGAGGAGGAGGAGGAGGAGGAGGAGGAGGAGGGAGGAGGAGGAGGAGGGAGGAGGAAGGAGGAGGAGGAGGAGGAGGAGGACAAGCTAGGCGCGCTCGCGTCATATCTGACATCCTACCCCTCCCTCCCATCCCTTACCATGGCGTAGATCCCCTCTCTACTCGCACTGTCGGATGTCGAGCAGGGCAATGATCCCGAAAGGGTACGCGATGCATTGTAGAGCACAGCATGGTATGGCATAGAAGAGCACCGCAAAGCGTAGTATGTCACAGTATGACGTGGCGTGGCATAGTGAAGAATTGCATCACAAAGCTTTGCAACGCAAATCATGGCATCGCACAGCGTCCCGAACATAACATTGCATAGCATGGCGTCGAAGATCAAAGCGTAGCATGGCATAGCATGACGTGGCACTTAAGCACTGGATATGACAGCTGCAGCTGAAGGCATGGCATCGCGCAGCGGAGCGCAACCTAGCATTGCATTGCATGCCGTGGCATGGCAGGGGAAATGACGCCAGCGCTGCAGCAGAAGCACGATTCGGAACGAGCGGAAGCGCGGAAATGAGGCCAGGGCTGCAGCGGGAGCACGATTCGAAACGAGCGGAAGCACGGAAATGAGGCTAGCGCTGCTGCGGGAGCACGATTCGGAACGAGCGGAAGCCCGAAAATGAAGCCCGCGCCCCAGCGAGAGCATCATGTTGGCAAAAAAGCCCAAGCGAAAACCCAACTCCGGGAAATCTTGTGTGTTAAAAAAACCAAACGCGGAGGGGTGCCCGCTATCTTTTGCACGCCATCAGGGGATGGGGGAGAGCAGTATTCATATTGAGTAATTGTGGAGGAGGGGGGAGGAGGAGGAGGAGGCAGAGGAGGAGGAGGAGGAGGAGGAGGAGAGAGGAGGAGAGGAGGAGGAGGAGGAGGAGAAGAGGAGGAGGCAGAGGAGGAGGCAGAGGAGGAGGAGGGGGAGGAGGAGGAGGAGGAGGAGGCGTTCTGTGGGCCCAGGGCTTCCAGCGCGGGCCATTGGCTCGTGCTGTCGTGGAGCGGGCCGAGCTGCTCGGCGGCCCCACCTCTCGTTGGCCCTGCAGGTGCCTGCGCGCGGGGGGGCAGGGGCCTCGCGCGTGGGGTGATTTTCCCGCGCGGCCGGTCTCGTCGTTCTCCCCCCCCCCTTCTTGCACACCGGCCAGTTAGCCTTTCGGTCGCCCCGACTTCTGGCCACACGCTGGAGCGGACCGCCTCTGGCCTCGCCGCCGACGAAGAACAGAAGTGTGGGGTGGTTCGCTCGTGGTCGAGCGGGGCACTGCCCCCGCAGGAGTGCGGTCGCTGCAGAGCTGCTAAGGGAGAGGGGCGGGGGCTGGGTGTGATCACGGGCGGCGGACGCTTCCAAATCCACGCCCTCGCGGTCTGCTCTTGATTCGTCCTCGTTTTCTCCTTGTGGCCTGTTCCCTGTCTCTGTTCGACTGCTGCTGCGGCCCTCGCGTGGCGCACAGTTTTTGTTCGCACCTGGCTGCCCAGGCCCTCCCTGGTATGCACCACGCGGCCTCGGGTTTGGGCTGTGTTGCAAAGACTCGGCGGCGAGCGAGGGGGGGAAGAGAGAAGGGGCGGGCCTTCTCAGACGGCTTCGAAGTCCCCCGGCCTTCTGAGAAGTTCTCCTAGCCTTCTCCGAAGATAGAAAAAAATGCTCATAAGGCTGAGAACAGGCCCTCTCCTTCTCGCTTCCCCCCCGCGCTCGCCGCCGAAAAACAAATCCACACCCCCGCGGTCTGAATTCCAGTGCGCGGTCCCGCAGATGCGCGGTCGCGCGGATACGGCAGGGTCGCGTCGTGCCGACCAGCGGCGACCCCAGCGCGCGCGTTCAAGGTCGAACGCCGCCCGTGGCCCAGGATCGGCCCCTCGTGGAACGATCCGGCGTTCCGCGTTCCCGGAACGGCCGATCACGATCCCCGCGGTGTCAGGAACCAACGCCAGGGTCGACGCGACGTGAATTTGCTGTACGATTCCTCGCGGGGCCTCTGGAAAGCGGTTATGTCGAGCGTGTCCCCCTGCAGGGGGGCCTTCGACGCAAAATTAAAAATACTCCAAAATACCCCAAAAAGGTCAAAAATACTCAACGAAATAGTACCCAGACTATTGTTGTATTATTTTTTTTTTTTTTTTTTATTATTTTGGGGGTATTTTCTATTTTTCGTCGAAAATCCCCCTGTAGGGAACACGCCCGACGTCAGGAAAGCGGCGGCCCACACACATGCGCGGCGGCCGCGGCCCCCTGGGGGGCCAGGGCCTCGAGGTGGTGGTAGTAAGCACGGACGGGTGTGTGTGTGTGTGTGTGTTTCGCCCACGGCGCGTGGCCGGAGGGAGGGAAGGACGCTGCACTCGGGATCATCGAGGATTCCTGCGGGATCCAAAACCCGGATAGCAGTTCGCCAAAGGAGCGTGGAAAGGCCTGTCGAAGAACCCTGGAAGGACCTGGAGAGAGCTTCCGAAGGACCTTCAGAAGAGCTTCCAGGCACGCGTATTGGGAAACGCTTAGAAAAGGCCAGCAGGAACAGGCGCAGTGCAAGGTCGGAGAAATAGTAGATCCGTCTACGATACGTTCCTTTTCTAGAGCAGGTCCCGCATGGTATTCCCCAAAAAAATTACGGAAACCCGCTACCCTTCCCTCGTTGTCCCCGTTTTGCCACTCTCTGCAGGCCCTCGTCGCCACCGCTTGATTCGCCGCGACATTCTAGTCAGACGGCACCCCAGGAGAGGTCCGGGGAGTAACGGTATCGGTGTTTTTTGGTTTCCCCACTTTCTGGTCTCTCAACCCGACTCGCCTTCTGATGGACACCCGCGGGCCGAACATCGCAATCGCCAAGAGCCGTCTGTCGCGATGTCTGCTCTACGCTAGGTAGCCTGTGCTCGAAGTTGGAGAGCAGTCCCCCTGACCTGTCCAGGGCCGCGTCCCGGCCAGAATCTCGAGGTGGAGCCGGCCGTGGCCACGAGAGTGCCCCAGCAGGGCCCTGACGATAGGGCGAGCAGCAAAAGAAACAAGCTCGAGCCTCGATCCGCGTCGCCGTCTACGTTGCCGCTCCCTGGGCGCCAAAGTTGTTCCTTGGCAGCTGCGTGCTCTGCCAAGCAGCGGTTCCAGTCTGTGGAGTACAAACCCATGCCAAGAAACACCCTGTTTGCCTCCAGGGTGCCTCGGGTTTCTTGGGTTCCGATGGTTTTGCTATAGAGAGCGTGACGTCCCCACACCAAGAGTCCAAGGACGTCCTGGGGTCTCAGGGCTGGGTTTCTTGTGGACGGTCTCTGGTGGACTGGCCCCCACTGTAGCGAATGAGGCAGAGGCAGCATGCCCTTGCGGCCCAGCGCGAGGGCGAAGCGGAGGGAGGGGCCAGGAGAAGGGCCGCCAGGGCCGCCGGGGCTGGAAGACACGCGGACACAGACATCCGGCCGCTCCAATGTTTTCGATGTGGAGGAAGCGCGAGGGCACACGCAGGGTCCTGCGGCGGCGCTGCGGCCGCTCCGCCAGGGCGACGAGGTGACGGCCGAGCCGCTGCGAGCCGCCGGCGCCCTCGTCGGCACGAGGCCGCGCACGGCCGGGCCTGTCGCGGCCGGGCGGCGCCCTCCCGCTTGCCGCGCCCCAGGTGGAGCAGCGAAGACAAAATGGGAGCCGCCGCCGAGGAGGAGGATGAGGAGGAGGAGGGGAGGAGGAGGAGGAGGAGGAGGAGGAGGAGGAGGAGGAGGAGGAGGAGGAGGAGGAGGAGGAGGGGAGGGGGAGAGATGAGGAGGAGGAGGAAGAGGAGGAGGAGGAGGAGGAGGAGGATGAGGAGGGGACAGGGAGGAGGGGGAGGAGGAGGAGGAGGAGGTGGATGAAGGGAGGAAGGCAGGAGGAGAGGAGGAGGAGGAGGAGGAGCGAGGAGGAGGAGGAGGAGGAGGAGGAGCGGAGGAGGAGGAGGAGGGGAAGAGTGGAGGAGGAGGAGAGGAGGCGGAGGGAGGAGAGGAGGAGGAGGGGGTAGCGAAGATTGACGGGGGAGGAGGATGAGGAGAGGAGGAGGAGAGGAGTAGGAGGAGGAGGAGGAGGAGGAGGAGCAGTGAGGAGGAGTAGGAGGAGGAGGAGGAGGAGGAGGGGAGGAGGAGGAGGAGGAGGAGGAGGAGAGGAGGAGGAGGAGAAGGCAGGTGGAGGAGGAGGGAGGAGGAGGAGGGAGAGGAGGGGAGAAGGAGGAGGAGGAGGAGGTGGAGGAGGAGGAGGCAGAGGAGGAGGAGGAGGAGGACGAGGACGAGGAGGAGGAGGAGGGGGAGGAGGAGGAGGAGGAGGAGGAGGAGGAGGAGGAGGAGGAGGAGGAGGAGGAGGAGGAGGAGGAGGAGGAGGAGGAGGAAGGCTTCCTCGGGCTATACCCGCTGGACCCCGGCCGCCGCTCTCGGTCGTCGGGCACGTCCAAGGGGGGATCATCCGGGCCTCCCGAGTGGGGCCAGGGTGCTGGGTTGGGAGGCTCGCGCCCCTCCTCCGTGCATAGCGTCTTCGGGGGGCGTGCTGCTCTCGTGGCCGACGGAGGATTGGCGCGCTTGCGACGCAGATCCGACATGCTTTCGACACGGATTCGACGCGGATCGCGGCGCGATGGGACAGGCAAGGTCCCCCGAGGATGAAGCGGAACGTTTCTCGGGCCCCGTTGCCGGCCCCTCCCCGCCGCTCTCGGCTGCCGGGGGCGTCTTAGGGGGGGGGTCACACAGGCCTCCCGAGTGGGGCCGGAGCAGGTGTGGCCTCCCAAGCGGGGCCATCGCGCGGCATCGCCGATGCATCGGAGGTACAGCTCGCTGTGGAGCCCGAACTTCTCTCCACGCAAGCAGCGCTGATGCATCGCCGACGTCCTCGGGCCCCTTCCTCCGAACGCTGCCAGGGGCCAACGGTGTCCATGGCCGAAGAAGGTGTCCCCAGGATTTCGGGAGAGGCCTGGATGGCTTCTGGAGCACCCCATCACGAGGGTCAGACAACCTGGAGCTTCATAAAGGACACGCAGAGCTGGGGACACCTCGGACCAGGGGCACATGTGGCAACAGCCGCTTCCCAGCCCTTCGCTCGTCGGGGGCGTCCAAGAGGGGGGAAGGACTAGGGGAGGAGGAGGAGGAGGAGGAGGAGGAGGAGGAGGAGGAGGAGGAGGAGGAGGAGGAGGAGGAGGAGAGGGGCAGGAGGGAGGAGGAGGAGGAGGAGGAGGGCAGGAGGAGAGGGAGGAAGAGGAGGAGGAGGATGAGGAGGAGGGGGAGGAAGAAGCGGAGGAGAAGGAGGAAGAAGAGGAGGAGGAAAAGGAGGAGGAGGAGGAGGAGGAGGAGGAGTGGTGCAGGAGGAGGTGGATGATTGTCTGGGATTCAGCAGGCTTATGTGGGGCTGCATGCCCTGAAGGGGGGAGGGAGGAGGAGGGAGGAGGAGGGAGTATGAGGATTTGTGAGAAAGGATGAGGAGGAGGCAGGGAGGAGCAGAGGCAGGGAGGAGGTAGGGAGGCTGAGGGAAGGGGACGATGCGGAGGACGGGGAGGGGGCGGGAGGGGAGGAGGGAACATCATTTTACCATCCTTGCCGGAGGGCCCTGTCTGTCTGCTTCTGGCTCCCTCACCGCTTACCCCGGGCCAGCGTGCGTACCTTCTGTGAGTCCCGCGTGCGTTTCCGCTTGCTCCCGGCGCATGTCGCTTCGCTCTGCTGGTGCTGCTGCTCGGAAGCGCATTCAAAGCGTCCCGGCCGCTCCTTGCGCACGTTCCCGTTGCCGGCGCTGCCAGCAAGCTGTCCTCAGCCTGATCATTGTATCCATACGTGTGAATTACCTCCCGCTCTCTTTCTCTCCGTGACGCTGCTCCCCGCCCCGCCAGTATCGTTGTGTGCCCCCCCCT
>CAUYUJ010015099.1:75213-142943 GCA_963575745.1 Prorocentrum cordatum | reverse complement strand
CGGGGGGAGGGGGGCGGTTTCCAAGACGGGCGGCGGGCGGCCTCTCGCCGAAGGCCACGGTGGGCCTCGCCGACGGCCCCTTCTTGGCGGGGCTTCTCCTCTTCCACCTGCCGGGGGGCGCCTCCGCTGCCTTGGCGGGCCTCTCGGAGGCCCCGCCGGGCCCGCCGCGGAGGCCCCCCGCCCCGCCCCCTCGGAGGCCCACCTCCTCGCGCCGCCCCCTTGCAGCCAACCCGCACAGCCGGGCGGGGCGACCTTCCCGAGGGCACCCCTCGCATCCTCGCCCCCTCGGCCCCCTCCCTCGGCCGCCCTCGCGGGCCGCGCCCCGCCCGCATGAGCCTCGGCGTGGGCCTCCCAGGGCCCCATGCGTCCTTGCCGCGCATCCTTACGCTGCGGGCCGGCTGCCCTGGGGCGCCGCCCGCGCCCGCGCCCCGCCCCCCCCCCCGCCCGCCGTCCGCCGTCCCCCTCCTCGGGCGGGCGCCCGCGCGCGCGGCGCCATGCTCCTCGGGTGGCCGCCGCCGCTCGCCCGCAGCCTGACCTACGGCGCGGAGGCGCTGCTCCCAGGCGCCGGGCGGCGTCACCGCCGGCGTCCTGGGCGGCGTCGGCGGCGTCGGCGTGGTCGGCGTGGTGGTCGACGTCGGTTGTGGGCGGCGTCGCGGTCGCGGTCGACGTCGCCGTGGCCGTCGCCGTGGTCGTCGTCGTGCTCGTTCGTTCGAGCGAGGAGGAGGAGGAGGAGGAGGAGGAGGAGGAGGAGGGAAAGGAGGAGGAGGAGGAAACAGAGGGCGGAGTATTGGAAGGAGGATGGTGATGATGATGACGAATGGAGGATGGAGGATGGTATGGAGGAGGAGGGGATCAGTAAGAGGGGATGGCGATGATTCTGAGGAGGGGGAGGAGGAAGCGGAGGAGGAGGAGGAGGAGGAGGATGAGGACGAGGAGAAAAGGAGGAGGAGGAGGAGGAGGAGGAGGAGGAGAGAAGGAGAAGGAGGAGGGGAAAGATCGAGCGGAAGAGGCGGGGGAGGAGGTGCATCGGCTGGAAGGGTAGGCCAACACACACACACAGACACACACACACAGACACACCGACACACACACACACAGCATGTGGGTAGAAGGAGCACACACGACCAGACACGTAGCACATGGCCACAGGGATTTCTGGCGGCGCATCCCATGGCAGCAGCAGCAGCGGTCGCATCGCACAGAGGTGTATGCCATATCCTTACTACATGTGTGCGACGCCGCTACGCCAGATGTTTCGCGATAGGCCCGACCCCTGACGTCACGATAAAACAGTGCCGACCCCTGTGTTTGGCCCCTGGAGTCCCGCTTCGAGCCCTCAAGAACGATTGAGCAAAGCCGGCGGTTGAAAGAGTGACAAGTGGATCGGCAGAATGCTCATGCGCCCTTCCCTTTCCGCCTCCTCCCCCTCTGGCACAACGTTCTGGGAGGGGGGGGTGCGGCGCTACGGCACGCACCCTCCCGTCCCCCCCCCATAGCGCCCGTGATGGCCGCGAAAACTATAATGCGCTCTTCGAAGCTCCCCCAGAGCCCCCCGCGGCCCCCTGCAAAGGCCGCCAAGTTCTCGAAGAACAAAACGGTGCATAACCATAAACTTTCGAAGCTCCGCGCGGATGTCTTGGATCGGCGCTGGGCCTCCCGGGCGTCGCCTCTGTGGCGCCGCCCCTGGCGCGCTCCGCGCACCTGGCAGGGGGTGCCCAGCGCCGATCCAGAACCCCCCAAAAGTTGCCGTGTCATGCGTTGCTTTCTTCCTCTGATTTTGCCCCGAGGCCCCTCCGAAGCCCCCCGAAGCATTGCCGAAGCTCCCTCCGAGGTGTGCTCTCGGGTCACAGCTCGGGTCCCGGGTTCGGCCGCTCGGGACGATGCGGGCACCCCCGGAACGCCCTCGAGGAGGCGCAGAGCCGCTGGACAACCCAAGATCGCGCGTGGCCAGAACGTTACAACATCGCAATCAACCTGCTCCTTCTGCTCCTCCTGCTCCTCCTGCTCCTGCTCCTCCTCCTGCTCTCCTCCTCCTCCTGCTCTCCTCTCTCCTTCTCCTCCTCCTCCTCCTCCTCCTCCTCCTCCTCTCTCCTCTCCTCCTCCTCCTCCTCTCCTCCTCCTCCTCCTCCTCCTCCTCCTCCTCCTCCTCCTCCTCCTCCTCCTCCTATGGCCACCAGAGCTCTGGACCCCAGCTTTGTGCGCCATGATTCGAGCCAGATCCATCCGTGGGGGCCCCGAGGGCCCGAAACGAGGCAGAGGCGCCCGTGGCGAACAAAAATGCTGGGTCCGAGGGGAAGCGCACCGAGGCCAGCGGGGAACCGACGAAGGCCCCTGGAGTTCGCCCGAGGCCCCTCCGAAGCCCCCCCCCCCCCGAGGCTTGGCTTGCCCGAGGCCCTCCCGCAGGCCGCACCCCGCGGGCGATAGGACGGCGGGCCCGCCCCCCGGTCTGGCGCGGAGGCGCTCGCGCCACGGGGGCTCTGTGTTGGAGTGGCGGCCATGGCCAGCACGGGGTCGCGCAGCCCCGTGGGGTCACGGGGCCAGCACGGGTGCACACCAGCCCCGCCGGGCTCCCGAAGGCCCCCGCGGGGGCTCCCGAGAGGGGTCGTGCAGCATGCCTGCCAACACGCGTGTGTGACCGCCCGCAACTCGGCAACGCTACAAGGTTTGACGCGGCCATATCCCTACGATTGTCATCACCGCATCTCGACGCCGATGTGAAGGATGCCCTCAGTTTCTGAGAGCGTATCCCTAAGGTTGTCGTCGCCTTTGGGCTTGCCGATCTTAGGCGTAGGGGAGATCGAAGCTGGCTTCGACCCCCCAAGATCTCCCCAAGATTTCGCAAGAGGCCCCAAAGAGAGCCGCAAGAGCAAGGTCCCCAAGAGGCCCCTGGGTCGCCCCCCTGGAGAAGGGCCCCCCCCCCGCAGGGCCAGGGTTTCTCGAAGCACAGAAGTCGGCACAGACAGAATTCCTCGGAGCTCGGCGCGGATCTCCAAAAGTTTACGCTTGTTTCTCCAGGATCAGTTTTCCGCCCCGGATCCCTCTCCGTGGCCCCCGGTGCTCGACAGGGCCCTGGGGACCCGGAGCTCCGACGCGCTGGAAATAAAAAGGCACAGCCGCGAGGAATCCGTGCCGGTGCCCCGCGAGCCCATCTTTCTGCGCCCCCCGTCTCGCCCAGTCGATGCGTGCGGCCCCTCTGGGGCCTGGGGCCGGAACTCCAGGCGCAGGCGCCCGGCGTGGAAAGTTGCAGCGCTCGGAGCTCGGGGTTCGCCGAGATCTTCGCGCGTTGCGCAGCGGGGGGCAGGGCATCTAGCCTGCCCAGGTGGGGTCCGAGCAGATGGGGTCGGAGGGTCGCGCCGCATCGCCGATGCATCGGCGATGCGGCTCGATGTGCAGCGCGATTTTCTCCACGCTGGCGCCGCCGCTGCATCGTCGACGTCGCCGATGCATCGCCGATGCATCGCCGATACTTCGGCGATGCATTTGCTATGCGGCGCGATCCTTCGACCCCATTTACCTGGACCCCATCTAGGAGGCTTCTACATGGATGGCAGTGAATTGGGGGGAGGGGAAGAAAGGTGCGCCGCGTGTGCCCTGCAGGGGACCCCTGGGGCCCAACAAAAAAGAGCACGAAATTGTTGAAATTGTGCACGTGTCTCGCCCCCTGCTCATGGCTCGCCCCCTCCCTTGTCCCCGCCTCCCCCCCCCGTCCCCCAGGCCCTCCCCACGAAGGCCTGGGGATCGAAAGCAGAAGGCCACCTATCGCGCCCGCGCAGGGCTGCGCGTGAGCGCCCTCGTCTCCGAATGCAGCGTGCCGCGCTGGCGGGAACCCGCGTACAGGTGGAAGCCCGTGCCCAGAAACGCCCCGCTTGCCTCCAGGCTGCCCTGGCTTTTTTTCTCGGGCTTCGACGCTTCTGTGATGTGGAACGCGCGACGTCCCCACACCTAGATTCAACGGACGTCCTGGGGTCTCGGGGCTGGGTTTCTTGCGGAGGGTCCCTGGTGGTCGAGCTCCTGCTGTGAGCCGCGGCGAATGAGGGCGCTGGGCCCTCGTGGCGGACCGTCTCCAGGCGCAGGGCGCGAGGGGGAGGAGGAGGAGGAGGAGGAGGAGGAGGAGGAGGAGGAGGAGGGAGGAGGAGGAGGAGGAGGAGCAGGAGGAGGAGGAGGACGAGGAGGAGGAGGAGCAGGAGGAGGAGGGGGAGGGGGAGGGGGAGGAGGAGGAGGAGGAGGAGGAGGAGGAGGAGGAGGAGGAGGAGGAGGAGGAGGAGGAGGAGGAGGAGGAGGGAGGAGGAGGAGGAGGAGGAGGGAGGAGGAGGAGGAGGAGGAGAGGAGGAGGAGGAGGAGGAGGAGGAGGAGGAGGAGGAGGAGGAGGAGGAGGACGCCCACTGCCGTCGGCGCGCGCCGTCGGCGCGCTGGGCGGCCCGGGCCCCGGGCGAGCCGCCGCGCGCGTGCCGCGGCCTCTGGCGGCGCCCCGTCGGGCCGAGGAGTCGTCGCGTCGCTATGCTCTGCGCCGCACCTCGCGCTGGGCGTCGGAGGTCTGCAGGGGCCGCCGCGCGCTACCTCGGAGCGCTCTCCGGGGCGCGCCGAGGAGGCCGCGGCGCCCGCGACATCCTCCAGAGCCGCCGCCGACGACGACGCCGCCTCCGACGACGACGACGACGGCGGCGGATCCCAGAGACGCAGCTGCTCTGACACACGCCCGTGTTGAAACGCGACACGTGCCGTGTTCAGAGGGCACGTGCCGGCACCCTGCGTATCGGCTCGGCACGTGCTGGTTCACGCCTCGGCGAGCGCAGTGCGCCAAATGTGCGTGTCCAGTCTGCGTGCTGCGCGTCGTGCCAACACGCTACGTGCTACGTGCTGCGTATCCAGGCAGCTATGCTCAGAGATGCGTCCTCGTCCTCGTCCTGGCGTCGTCCTCGTCCTCGTGGTGGATCCTCACCCGAAGGCAGCCTCGTCCTGGCCCCGCGTCATTAAGGGAGGAAAAACCACCCGGATTGGGCAACTGGCGTTTACTGAACGGCCCTGGGCGTTTACTGAACAGCCCTGCCCTGTTTGAGTCCTTCCTTGGGCGCGCTTACTAGACGACTTCGCGTGTCGGGGTGTTTATTCTGGGGGCGGATTATGTTGAGAGGAGGAGGAGGAGGAGGAGGAGGAGGAGGAGGAGGAGGAGGAGGGGGCGGAGGAGGAGGAGGAGGAGGAGGGGAGAGAGAGGAGGAGGAGGAGGAGGAGGAGGAGCAGGAGGAGGAGGAGGAGGAGGAGGACGAGGAGGAGGAGGAGAAGGAGGAGGAGGAGGAGGAGGAGGAGGAAAGGAGGAGGAGAAGGAGGAGGAGGAGGGGGAGGAGCAGGAGGTGGAGGAGGAGGAGGAGGAGCGAGGAGGAGGAGGAAGGAGGAGGAGGAGGAGGAGGAGGAGGAGGAGAGGAGGAGGAGGAGGGAGGAGGAGGAGGAGGAGGAGGGAGGGAGGAGGAGGAGGAGGAGGAGGAGGCCGCCGCCGCCGCCTCCGCCGCCGCCGCCGCCCGCGGCCAGGGCCCGGCTACGGCGAGGGCGCCGCGGGCGCGCGGGCGTGCGGCGAGCAGGCTGCCGTGGCCGGCGGCGAGCGGGCGGCCGCGGGCGCGGGCGGCGCGCGCTGGGAGGAGGGTACGCGCCGCTTCTGGCGCGCCGCCCCTCGCCTCGGCTCAGAAGGCGAAGAGTCGCCCCTACCCCCAATCCCGACTCCCATCCCCGAGCCAGCGATTCAAGTGGTCGGGGCTGGGGGTGGGGGTGGGTTTTCTCCAATCTTGGGCCCCGAAAAGCCACCCCCACCCCCAGTCCCGACCCCCTGGGTCGCGGGTTCCAGGATGGGGTCGGGACCGGGGGTGGGGGTGGGTTTTCGCCTTCCCATCGGCTCCTTTCAGTCAAGCAGTGGCGAAGCGTCCTGGCGTGACTGTAGGCCTACCGAACAATGTTCTGAGCACCTCGTGTGGTCTGCGCGAAGTGTTCTCAGAACGTTTCTGGCTGGGGCTAGTTTGTTTTATCACATCGGGTTGATGTTCTAAGAACCTTGTTTTTGCTCTGGGATGCATCGACCCCCAATCGCCCATGGGGGCCCGATAGCCCCAGCCTGCCCAGGAGGGTGCGGACTCACCATCAGAGGCCCATCGCCGATCTCTATCGGCGGCGTCTCGCCGATGCCAGGTCGATGCATACCCCCCGATGCCAGTCCCCCCCTATCGTTGCCCATCATCCTTGCTGCCCGCCCTGGGGGGAACTCTGGTGAGGAGAGGGGGGGGGGGGAAATAGACGCAGTGAATCGCGGGCTCCCAGGAAACTGTAGGAAAGTCTGGGAAGGGGGGGGGGAAGACGAACACACAGAAGAGATGCTGGCACATACCTGGGATCCTGGGACGTGTGCCCGGCTCTTTGCGTGCCCGTGGGCCCCTGCACTCGGGGCCGAGGGTCGAGGCTCGAGGACCTGCAGAGGAAAAGTGGTGGGAGGCGCGCGCCGCCGCACAGCCGCCCCCCGAGGCTCGGTCTTCTCCCTCCCGGCGCCGCCGGTGCACCGCCGGAGGGGGAGGAGCAGGAGGAGGAGGAGGAGGAGGAGGAGGAGGAGGAAGAAACAGAGGAGGAGGAAACAGAGGAGGAGGAGGAGGAGAAGGAGGAGGAGGAGGAGGAGGAGGAGGAAGAGGAGAAGAGCAGGCAGAGAGAGGAGGAGGCGGTTGGAGGAGGAGGGCGAGGGCCAGATCACGGCAGAGGCGGATGGGGAGGAGGCAGAGAGAGGGTGCGGTAGGAGGAGGGCGATCGAGGATGTGATTCTGTGGAGGACCTCAACCCCCCTAATCTTGCACGCCTCCCCTCAGCTCCGCCCCGCCTCTCTCCTGCTCTCTGCCGCCACTCCCGTCCCACAGGTGCGCCACTGGCGTGAACGCGTACGACATCCCGGACGGCCACGAATGGACCGGCGGGGGGGCAGAGCGCTCTGCGGCTGTGCGCGCCGTGGCGTCCGCGCGCGAGTCTTCGCGTTTGTGGGGTCCGACGCGGCTGCCCGGGATGGCGATCGCCGTTTTCCATCGGTGTGAGCTGTTTTTGCCTCGGCGTCGCCGTCGCCGCAACTCGTGGGCGACTCGTGGGCGTCGAAACGAGAGCCGTCTGCGCTGCCGCCCGAGTCCGCCACCTCGCTGCGGGGGCGGCGGCGGGGATCGGGAGCGACAAAGAGGACGCCCACGAACATGAATCCACGCTGATTTCGAGAGTACGCACTGCGCGAACGTTCGTATCACGCGGGTGGTCTCGCGGAGTGGGGGGCCGTGCTCATTCAGTAGGAAAAAAGCACAGACACAATGAATCGTCGACTCCCCGGAGAATCTCCGAAAATCTGGGAAGGGGGGGGAAAGGCAGAAACCCAGAAAGTATGTGAAACAATTGGGAATTCTGGGGTGTGTGTATATCTGTGTGTGAGTGTGTGTGTGTGTGTGTGTGTGTGTGTGTGTGTGTGTGTGTGTGTGTGTGTGTGTGTGTGTCAGGGCCCCCCTTATTCATGGGCGTGGCTTGGCGCGCACGTCCTCTGTGGGCTCCCCCCAGGCAGGGAGGGCAGGGCGCCCCCTGGCACGAGCCTTTGTGCTGGGCGCTGTCCCGTGCGACGGGCGCACCAGCGCAGGGGTTCAGAGCAACGAGCGGATGCATGTTGGGTTCGGTCCCGCTTCGATCTCGCAGCATACGCCACTGATCACGTCTAGTAGCCTGTCCCACGGGACGAGGCGCGTGAGGATGTCCTGTCTGCAGCCACGCCGGCGCCCGAGACCCCAGCTGGGGCTCTTCGCCGCCCTTTCCCTCCTCTCTCCGGCCCCGTGTAGCATGCTGGCATGAAGCGTGTTCGCGTGTGGGCACGCCGCCAGCTCGAAGTGTCGGGTTCGATGCGTGAGATAAGGGGCCGACTGCTTCTCTTGCGCAAGAGAAGGATCAACACCAAAGCCAAACGCAACATACAAGGGGCGCTGGACGCATCTGGCCGCCGATGCAGCGTGGTGGCGGTAATCAACCCATCGTGAGAGGTCTATTGGCCGTTTTGGAGGGCTGGAGTTTTGGCATGTTTCGGACCTCCAGCTTAGAGGGGGAGGAAGAATATGATGATGACCATCCAGCCATCCTCTTCACCACCCTCCGTCAATGATCAAGGGGCGAAGAGAGTCAGCGATCCCACTGGGCAGGGAGGCATTGGCGATACTAATGTTGCGTGCAGTTCATATCTTAAGCGGGCCATCGGGTTTTCTGTTCTTTGAATGGATGCGCGACATATGCAACGTTTGTTGAGATGGACAGCTTACTCCAGAATCAGAAGCGGATCACCGAGAGTATGGGCAGGAGCAAGTATTATGTTGGCGCCGAGGTTTCAACCTTGCTGCGTTGCCTTTGGGCAAAACTGACTTGCACCAGCCTGGTCCTGATGTCAGGTCTGAATCCTGACGATACCGCTTGTGACCATACGGAGTCTCTTAAGGATAGCACCGGCCGGATTGTGCTTTCCTGGGAACGGCACCGTCTCTCTGGTCAGTGCAGGGAGGATAGGCAGCCCTCGTAGCGGCTGGCAGCAACTTTCACCCAGGCTCGCTTGAATCACGACAGGCATTCGGTGTACACGGCCCAGGCTCTAAGAGGTGCCGAGAGGGCCACGACTCGTACGCCAATCAAGCCAGAACCCACATCTTCTGCCCCGCGACCTGGCACTCCTTCGATGCGGCCGCTCCTTCGGCCTGCAGGGGCAAGCCGGGTCTCCAGCAGATCGAGGCTGGCTCTGCAGACAGCGATCTCTGCTAGATTCGGAGTCGACGCGTCTGGGCGAATATAGCTCAGGGGAAAGCACTGCGTGTATCCAGAGCCTCCGATGGCCCATATCTTCGACGAGGCCCCCCGGCGAATACGTGTGGGGCCCGCCCCTTGCCTATCCGCCCCTATCGTCCGCCCCGACAGAGGGGGCGCGTCAGACGGGTCGTCGCGCCTCACTCTCGGCGGAAAGGCGGGCGGACGCCAGCGGAGGTGGAGTGGGGGCGGCTCCGTCGGCGCAAGCAGGGTTGGAAGGCCGGCGGAAGTATCCATCGGTCGTTGAGAGTAGGTATTCTGGGAGTCCCAGATTCCCTTCTGCTCGAGGCGCCTTCCTGCTTCAGTGTTCGAGCGGCTTCCCCTTTTCCGTCCTCTGCAGGGGGCTGGCGGGAGCCCAGTCTGCCATCGACGCCTTCCTGCTTCGTGCTTCTGCCCACTGCTTCCGACCACAGGGTGCCCCCCCCGAGAGACGTCAGCAGTTGTGGACCCCGGGTTCCCAAGGAGTCCGCCGCTGCAGGCACGCCTGCGTGTGGCCGTTCTGGCTCTTGCCTGCGAGGTGGTGCGCCTGGGGGTGGTGTGCCCGCCTCGGGGCCATGGCAGACACGGGCACGGACCTCGATGACGAGCCGCCCTTCCCCGCGATGGCCCCCGCGGGCGTCGAGGAGCTCACGGAGGAGCAGCAGGACAGCCAGAACAGGCTGAACCAGGAAGGTCTAGACGCCTTCGATGACGGCAAGCTGGAGCTGGCAGAGGAGAAGTTTACGGCGGCGATCGCAGTCGGCGCCCCGAGCGCTCTCCTGTACAGCCGGCGCGCGCAGGTGCTCCTTCAGCTCGGCCGTCCGCGTGCGACCGAGAATGACTGCACCGCCGCGCTGTCCATCAATCCAGATTCAGCGAAGGCCTACAAGATCCGTGCCCGAGCCCGCACACGACTCGGTCATTGGGAAGACGCTCACGCCGACTTCCAGACAGCCCTCAAGATTGATTACGACGAGCAGACGGACGAGGATTCGCGCGACGTCGCTGCCAAGGTCAAAGAAATCCATGCCGCTGCCACTCGGGAGCGCGTGAAAGAAGAGGAGGCTGAGCATGCGAGGAAAATGAAAGCGAACAAGGAAGCTTATGAGAAGGGGCTGTTGGCACGCTCGTCGGCCAGCGTGTCTGGTAAGGTTGTACTGTCCAGCATGGAGGCTTACGCAAAAGCCATACAGGACAATGCTCATGTGGTCATCCTCTTTACTGCCACCTGGTGACCCCCGTGTAGGTCCTTCGGACCCAAGTATGATGAGATGGCGAAGGCCTCGAAGGCACTGCTCTGCGCGGTGGACGTCGACACTGAGGCGACTCAGAGCGTATGCCAGAAGCATGGCGTTAGTGCCATGCCGACCCTTGTCTACATCCGAAAAAGAAAAGGCAACATACTACACAAACATTTGGAGCTCCGCGCGGATTTTTGGGGATCGGCGCTGGGCCCCCCTGGCGGCGCCGCTGGCGCCGCCCCTGACGCGCTCCGTGCGCCAGGGAGGGAGTTCTAGCGCCGATCCAGGAAATCCAAGCGGATAGCCGAACGTTTCTGTTTATGCTGTTGTTTCTTCCTCTGTACATCAAAGGCGGCAAAGAATCAGATCGGATGCAAGGCGTAGACGCGGGGAAGCTGGCGTCCTGGGTCAATGCGACGGCTTAGGTATGTCCTGCGGGGGGGCAGGCCGATCGTCTTGGGCGCACCTCGCATATCCATCACTCCAGTGAGAAGACGTATAGAAGCTTCATGTTATCCTGCACCAGACGCAGCGCAGCTTTCACAGCCGACGTGACATTGCAGCAGTGCGGTGACGGCTGGCTGTCCACCACGAATGATAGCGACCGGGCATATCTAGGATAGCGCATCCTGTGACGCATAGCCAGGCCGCTGGAGTGTGGTGGACAGCCATTTCGACGCCGTCTGTGCGGCCGACCAGCCTGAACACAAAAGGACATCGCATACGTACGCATTTAAGTCAACACGAGCTTGACTTTGTGCCTCTCAGGTTGCACAAGAATATTTGATGTCTAGCGCAGCAGGTACCAGTGTCATATAGGCGAGGGCTGAATCGAAGGTGAAGGCGGAAGCTGACGGGGAGGACGATCATGAGGAGAAGAAAGGAGGGGAGGAGGGAGGAAGAAGGGAAGGGGAAGAGGGAGGGAGTAAGATAATGAAGACAGGGGGGGCGACGAGGAGCATAATGGGGATGGTGGTGGCCGGGTGGAGAGGGATGAGGGCGCAGGGGGGCAGGTGTGAGAGAGGAGGAGGAGGAGGAGGAGGAGGAGGAGGAGGAGAAGGAGGAGGAGGAGGAGCAGGAGGAGGAGGACGAGGAGGAGGAGGAGGAGGAGGAGGAGGAGGAGGAGGAGGAGGAGAGGGAGGAGGAGGAGGAGGAGAAGGAGGAGGAGGAGGAGGAGGAGGAGGAGCAGGAGCAGGAGGAGGAGGAGGTAGGGAAGTAAAAGGAGGGAAGGAAGGAGGGAGGGATGAGGCACGGAGGGGGAGCGAGGAGCCTTCGAGCCCACTGGCGCACACTTGGTTGTACAGTTCCACACCCATCATGCCCGCGTCCACTTAACGTGCCGACCACCGTTCATGACAGCATTGCCGATGGGACGGCCCTCCATCGCAATCGCCATCGTCGTCATCGAAGTCGGAGCCCAAATGAATATCTCTTCTAGCATCGGCCTAACCGTCAACGACGCGAACCTTGTAAGCAGTATTACTTGCACCGGCGCGACTCATTACCTGCGACACTTTGTTTCCAAGACCTGGTTTTCAATGTACGGGTGGTCATATAGCCTGAACGAATCACCGCTGAGTGGGTTGTAGGCGAGTTCAGACAACATATTGCACGCCGCTCCGTATGCTCCACACCCTGCTCACCAGCTTCTGCTCACGACATGCGGTGTTCCAATTCAGGACCTTCTATCTGGTGTATATTGCGCGAGATGTACTTCGTACTGCGTGGATCATCCGCGCCAGCTCGCACTACTCCCGCCCTCCATCTCTATGTACATGCTACAGCGGGCGTCGTAAACATTCCGTTGGTCAACTTCACAACTACGCCGTAGGACAGCGGTCCCTCTGGGTCGTTACGTATCGATCCCCCCCTGCCCGCTACTCCCCATCAGCAAATGCTCCAGATGTCTCGTTCTGACCTGAAGCTTTCTTGCGCAGCGCAAGAGCGTACTGGTTGCGTCTTCATGACCGCGAGGCTTGACTGCATGCAATCCGCTAACACTCCGTCCAAACGCGTTCTTGATGCGCACGGTTCAGGTTACAGGTCGTGGTTTTCACGATCCGTTTTTTTCACGTGCTGCATGTGGCGTCACATGCTGTTTCGCGGCTGCTGGTATTACTGTTTACGTCTCGTTGCCACCAGCTTCCCCTGCACCATCCACAATGGGCTTTGACGATGCAGGTCGCCAAGAGCAATCCAAGTCCTTGAAGCTTACCAGTCCGTTCCGTTTTGAGAACGGTAAAGTCACTCGGGGAAGCCGACTACACAGCGAGCCGAATGAGCTGTTGTTCAACGACACCGTGCAACGTGTAACGCTTTTTCCCTGACGCCCCAAGCATCAGTTTGCTGGTTCCGTTTGCGATTTGACGATGTGCATGTGCACGCATGCAGCCCAGCATGTCCACATCGTTGTCACTTGGAAGCCACCCGTGCTTTGTTCGACTGTGTTCCCCATGACGCTTAATGTCCGACCCACCAATCACCATGTTCCCTGCTCCTGCTCGCGTGGATGGCCCCCCTCAAATCCATGTCCAACCGCCGACAAGTCGCCCTCTTCACGATGCTGGCCAGTTTTTAGTGCGCACGCGCGCGCGCGAGACAGAAACGAAGGAGGGGAGAGGGCGCGAACGACATTCAAGCAGGAATGAGGGACAAGCGAAGTAGAAATGGAGGAGGACAAGTAGAGAGGGCGGAGGGAGAGGGGAGATGAGGGAAAAGGGGGGAAGAGAGGCAGGGAGGGGAGGCGACAGGGGGGGGGGGCGGGAGGAGAAGGAATAGAGGACGGAGGAGGCAGGAGGGCGGAGGGGGAATTGGGAGCAGCAGAGGGGAGGGCAAGGAAGGCGCATGGTGGACGAGGGGGGGGGGGGCGGGAGGTGGGAAGAAGCGAGCACAGATGGCGAAGGGCGGAGTGAGGGGCGCAGCGGTTTTGTCGGTCGATTGCCTCGGGCCTCCCCGAGCGCAGAGGGCCGCCGTCGCCGTCGCCCAGTGGCACCCACAACGTTGTGGTGACCGCTCCGCGTGGTCAGCCCGTGGGGGTTCTCGGTCACCCGCATGGCTTTGGGACTCGGGTCGTGCTGCGAGGACGTCTCGGGCGACTGGAGCCTCCGAGGTCCCAGAAACCGTGCGGCGACGGAACACGAGGTGAGGTCGTCGGGGGATGCCGAGGCCACCACGCGGTCCGTCGCCACAGGGTTTGGGTGCCCCAAAGTCGCGTCATCGTCGTCCGTGCGACTGCCCGCCAGGCGGCCTGAGACGACGTTGCAAACAACAAGTTGCAACGTCTTATCCTGGCGAAGGACCCAACCATCCAACCATATGCAGTGATTGTGGGTACCGCAATTGTGAATATCTTCTTCGGTGGAGCTCCCTATGGGGCCACGAAGCGCTGCACTGGGTGGGGGGGAACGCATGCGGGCGGTAGCACTGGGCCGTCGGTGGAGCTCCCAATGGGGACGCGAAATGCTGTACTGGGTGGTGGAAATGCCAAATTGGGTGTGTGGGACGCATGCGGACGGTCCCGCTGGGGGCTTCGGTGGAGCTCCATATGGGGCCACGAGGGTGGGTGAAAATACCAAATTGGGCTTCCGGGACGCATGCGGACGGTCCCACTGGGGGCTTCGGTGGAGCTCCCTGTGAGGCCACGAAACGCTGTACGGGGCAGCTGAAAATGCCAAATTGGGCTTCGGGGACGCATGCGGCCGGTCTCACTGGGGGCTTCGGTAGAGCTCCCAATGGGGCCACGAAGCGTTGTATTGGGTGTGTGAAAATGCCAAATTGGGTGTGCGGGACGCATGCGGATGGTCCCACTGCGGGCTTCGGGGCTTCGGTGGAGCTTCCTATGGGGCCACGAAGCGGTGTGCTGGGCGGGTAAAACTACCAAATTGGGTGTGTGAGGCGCATGTGGGCGGTCCCACTGGGGGTTTCGGTGGAGCTCCTTATGGGGCCACGAAGCGCTGTATTGTGTCAGTGAAAATACCAAATTGCGTGTGCGGGACGCATGCGGGCGGTCCCCCGGGGGGCTTCGGTGGAGCTCCCAATCGGGCCACGAAGCGTTTTATTGTGTGTGTGTGTGTGTGTGTGTGTGTGTGTGTGTGTGTGTGTGTGTGTGTGTGTGTGTGTGTGTGTGTGTGTGTGTGTGTGTGTGTGTGTGTGTGTGTGTGTGTGTGTGTGTGTGTGTGTGTGTGTGTGTGTGTGTGTGTGTGTGTGTGTGTGTGTGTGTGTGTGTGTGCGTGTGTGTGTGTGTGAAAATGCCAAATTGAATGTGAGGGACGCATGCGGACGGTCCCACTGGCCACGAAACTCTGTCCTGTGCGTGGCGGACGAATGTGGCCATCCCTGATGGGACCTCCGATGAAGCTCCGTATGGGGCCACGAAACGCTGCACTGGGTGTGGCGGACGCATGTGGTCACCCCCATTGGGGCATCGGTGGAGCTCCTTATGGGGCCACGAAATGCTGTACTGGGTGTAGCGGACGCATGTGGGCACCCCCACTGGGGGGCCTTACGTGGGGCCCAATGGGGCCACGAAGCGCTGTACTGGGTGTGGCGGACGCATGTGGTACCCCCACTGGGGCCGTACGTGGAGCTCCCTTTGGGGCCACGAAGCGCTGCACTGGGTGTGGCGGACGCACGTGGTACCCCCACTGCGGCCTTACGTGGCGGACGCACGTGGTACCCCCACTGGGGGGGGGGCACGGGAGGCGGAGACGCGGGGACCGTTTCTTCAAAACGAGGACCCAACACCACAGGATGGTTGGGAGAAAGAAGCGATTGGAGCCCTGGATCTCATCTGTCTGCGGAATCATTCGAGCCGGATCGATCTTTGAGGCTCCCAGAGGCCCAAACGGGGCGAAAAGGCACGGTGTGAAAGAATTGCAACGCCCGGATCTGAGGGACTTCCTCCTCCTCCTCGTCCTCCTCTTCCTCCTCCTCCTCCTCCTCCTCCTCCTCCTCCTCCTCCTCCTCCTCCTCCTCCTCCTACTCTGGGTCACTCGGTTTTCGTGCCATAGCTCGGGTCTCCAGCGGCCGTTCGGGACGATTCGAGCACCCCCTGAACGCTCGCGTCGAGGCGCAGCTGCTGGAACGCGCCCCGAGGCTGGAGAACCGCCGAGACCCTCCGAAGACTTCAGCAAATCTTGTTCCCGCCACGAGTGCCGTGAAACACATCCCCCTCGCCACCGGGCCATGGCATCTCAGCCCCGCCTGCCCACCACCCCAGTCGAGGGTATGGGCCCCTCGAAGGCCCGAAGGGAACAGTCTTCTGTATCCCCATCCAGGGGAGAAGATCGACCAGTGGGGTCCAGGCGAGTGAGCCGCCCAGTTGCCTGGCATCGCTCGGACGTGTGCATGTTTCCTTCGGCGAGGACCACCGAGGAGCATCCTTGATCATTTGGCGGAAAAACCACGCACGAAACCTAAAAAAAACAGGAAATGGACGTCCGAGCGATGGCCAGGTTGGCCGACTGGAGCTTCAATGCCAAGTGGCCGCCACTGTGGCGCCTCTCGGGCGGCTCCACAGCGCCATGCTCTTCGTGCTGCCGGCGCCTCTTTTCGCCACCACGGCCAGCCTCCCTCCACCAGGCTCTTCTGGTGCGCCCTGTCCGGTCGCCGGGCGGCTCCAGTACAGTCGGGGCCCTGAAGAAGGAACCCTTTTCGTTGGGCAGGGGCTCGGTGCTCCTTGTTTGTTTCAAAGTTTACCTCGGGTTTTCCTGAGGTTTTCCATGGGAAATCGAGTTTAAACTAATGGGAAAAAGGTGCCTCGTTCCTTATTTAGGGTTCCTTAGGTCAACGCCCCGATTGTATCCCACGCCATGGGGGACAGGGATCGGGCTCTAGCCTTGATCACCAGAAAAGACTTTCGAGATCAAGAAAGCACCGAAACTCGAGGGTTTTCGAGCCTCTGGCCCCGGGGGGCGATGTTCGTTCGACACTGCTTCAATACCTTCCTGGGTGCGGGAAATGATTTGATCGTTCCGCTCATTCCGCCTGCCTTTCTTGTCGCACCTCCGTCGATTTGGGGGTATATTCTTGAGGAGGTCGCAGTGACTGTGGATTTGGTTTCGGGGGTTCGTCGCAGATTATGGCGGGCTTGTCCTGGGGCAATCGTGGGTGATCACGGGTCTGGTCGGTGATTTGCTTGTGTCGGTGAGGGGTTGATAATTTTGGCTGGTCGCTGTGGGGCCATGTCGCAGATCGGAGGTATTCGTCGCAAGTTTGAGCCTTTCCGCTTTGGAGGGTTATTCCTGGGGTGTGGTCCTTAAGCACGATGGCAGCAACGTTAACGTCGTCCGCCCGCCCGGCACCTCCGCCGCCGGGGCGGGCCGGACCAGGCAGCGGGCTTTCGGCGCCGAGCTGCGGCGGCACGTCGGGGAGGCGCCGAGCGGCGCGGGGCCGCGGGAGGCGGCGCGCCGCGGCGTCGGCGGCGTCGGCGTCGCCTCGAGGGAGAGAAAGCGGCACAGACAGAAGCTTTGAACGCGGGCGCGGCCACGCTGGCGACGCACTCGCCAAAATGCCCCTTTGCGAGGGCGACGTGCACGTTCGCGAGGACGGCGGGCCTCTTCGGCGGCCGACGCACGGGCGGCGCACGTGCGACGAACGCGCGACCCACCCATTGTCGCGAAGGGGGGGGGTCAGCACGTCGGTCGTGTTCTGGGCCTCAACACAAAAGGGGGGTCCAGCGGAAAGGGGGTGGTGCAACAGGTACTTACGGGGCAATGGTATTGCAGATGCGTGGCGCCAGCGAATTGTGTATATATACATTGCATTGTGTTGCAGCTGACGATGGGCACGCGTCTTAATCCAGCAATGCGCTTGCGCACCGCACTGCATCGCACGCCCACTGTTGTAATGCAGCCCCAAAATCGATCGCACTCAATCTACGAAAGCGCGCCAGTGCATCACCCTGAATACACAAAAGGTGGGGGGTGTTCGCAGAACCCCCACGCCCCCTCCCCCCCCTTCGCAGGGGGGTGGGATTCCCCCCCCCACCCCTCGCCCCGTTAAGGGGGGGGGGGGGGTCAAAACCCCCCCCTCCCCCCCCCCCTTGAAGGAGGGGGGGGAGGGCTCCGGACCCCCACCGCGTTCCTCCCCCCCCCCACTGGCGCTGGAAAGGGGGGTGGGGGGGAGCGACGAACAGGGGGCCAGGGAGAGGGCCTCTCCCGCAATGGGGGGGGGTCTGGCCTCGGGATAGTGAGTAGTGAGTAGTGAGTAGTGAATACTGAGTAGATCGTAGCGAGTAGTGAAGAGTGAGGAGTGAGTAGTGCGCAGTGAGTAGTGAGTAGTGAGTAGTGGGTGGTGGGAAGTGCGTAGTGATCTCTGCACCACCTTCTTTTCGCGGGACCCCCTCTCGGGGCCACCAGAGGTGAGCGGGTCGCGCAGAAGCCTGATGGCCCAGAGCCGACGGCGCCACGCAGCAAGCAAACGTTCTTGAGCGCCTCCCCGGCCCGGTTCGGCGGTTCAAGAATGGGGCCCCGAGGGCTTCGGGGGCGGCAGAGATGGGGGTGATGTCTAGGGGCGGGTGGGTATTATGGCGTGGGCCATGATGTTTCCTCAGATGTCATGGCGCCTTTCTTATTTCATTGCGTTCCTGGCCCCCACTCTGGGCCGCGCACGTGCCGACGGCCATGATTGGCGCCTCCGCCTCTTGGACGCCCCCCTCTTGGCCGCCCTTGAAGGTTGTGACCCGGGCCATGAGGGTAGGAAGTAGATCGCAGGTTGAACCTTCACAAGTGCGCCGCGGCGGCGTCGTTGCCGCCACCGCTTGCGATTGCGACGGCGACGACGCAGGGTCCATGTCGATGCGATGGATTCGATTCGACATCGATTTCGGCCGGCCCGATCCGATTCGACTCCGGCACTCCGACGATCCGATGCGCCCGATGCGTGCGTGGCGTTGCTGGCCGTCCTGGCGCAGTCCGTTCGAGTCGAGTCCGAGCTTGAGCCGTTGCGGCCCGGTCCGACGCACGATCCGATCCTATCCACTTGCCCATGTCGAATCTGACTGGTCTTGCGACGGCGATCAGCGGCAACAAATATACCGATGCCGCTGCGCATCCCTTGTCTTCGGGGCGGGGAATTCAGCTATCACCACCGCTTTGGGGATCAGCCTTCAGAGATCTCGGCAGGCGGTGGATATGGATAACTATGTCAATAATATGCACGCAAACATGTGTGTGGATGTATAAATATCTGTGTATGCGTGCGGCCCGGCCTGGGCCCGAAGGTATCAATGTCAGCTGCTTGCCGAGCCCCCGGAGATCGATCGTTCCCCCGAGGCAGCGATCCTGTATCATCCCCAGCTCGCAGCGTCGCCGCGCCCGATCTCGCATCGGGGGAGGAGGGGTTGGAGCAGGAGGAGGAGGAGGAGGAGGAGGAGGAGGAGAAGGAGAAGGAGGAGGAGGAGGAGGAAGGGAAAGAGGAGGAGCAGGAAGAGGAGGAGGAGGAGGAGGAGGAGGAGGAGGAGGGGCTCAGAGGAAAACGAGGCGAGGACACCCCCGCCCCCCGCCCCCCCTCCCACAGAGGGGGGCGCCGCCGACGCCGACGCCCGCGGGGAGAGCCCGCCGACGCCCCGCACCCCCACGACCCCGGGGCCGAGGCGGCCCCGGCCCTGCCGCGCTGCTTCCCTCCCGTTCCTCTCCTCCTGCTCCCTGCCTGCTGCGTCCGCCTAGCCCCTCTGCTGCCCGCCCGCCCGCCCCGCCAGCCTGGGGCCTCCCGCCCAGGCCTGCGTCGTCGTCTGCCCGCTTCTCCCCTCCTCGCCCCCTTTCCGCCGGGCAGCACGGCCTGCCCAGGGCCAGCGCGGCGGCACGCAGGGCTTCGGCTGGAGGGCTTGGACGGGGTGCAGAGTCGACATCTGTGCTGCGACGGCCCCGTGCAGCGCATCCTCACCATCGTGTGGCCTGACATCCTTGCCTGTCCCCCTTGCGTCGGCCACGCCTCGACTAGACGTAAGAGTGACTTCTGGTGCGGGCTCAAGGGGGGCAGCGGCTCGCGCGCTCAGGCTTGGCCGCCCTGCGATTCCCCGCTCTATGCCGCGCACCAGAGGCCAGTCTGGCCTAGGGCCACTCCTGCGTGCAGCCGCTCGGCGGCCCGCTGCGGCTCCCCGCAGGGCCCCCTCTCTGCCCAGGCCTCCGAGTGCGTGCTTGTGCGCAGCACGGGAGGGGGGGGGCGCCCGCCTGTGCCCTGTCTCCCTAATTAGAGCTGTGCGTAGCCCGCCTAGCTTTTGGCGGAAGAGGTTCGCTCTCGCCCCGCCGACCAAAAATTATGCGCAGCACGGGATCCCTGGAGGCCACCTCCCCCTTCGCTCTGGTCCTCCTGCCTCGATCCCGGTGCCCGGACGCGGCCTCTTTGGGGTCCTGAGGCGGCGGAGGCTCTGCGACGGGACCGGCCAGAGGGCATCGCGGGGCAGAGCGCGGCATCGTGTGAGGATTGGGCGGCCCTCCAGTACACTTCGGGAGGCAGGTGTGCAGTGGGTTTCGGGGGGCCCTGTGGGCCCCCCTCTGGGGCCACCTCCTCGCACCCCGGGTGGCCCCCACGTGCAACGACCCCGAAGTACATGAACGCCCGCCTGCGCCGCGTGGGTGTTTTTTATCGAGACAATGGGAGGTCTGGGCCCGCAGGTCAAATGGCGGATCCCCCCGTGCAGTCGGCCCGGATTAGTACGTCGACCCTGCCCAGCTCAAGGGCACCCTTGTGTCATCCCCCTGTAGGAGGACATGCCTAAGGATAGCTCTCGTTGGGACTGGTCGGGCCAGGGGCTGTCTCGGGCCCCCGTGGGGCAATCTTGGAGGTCCCTTTGGGCCTGCTATGGCCGTCTTGGGGCCATATTGGGCCCTCTCAATACCCTAATGGGCCATCATCGGGCCCACTTGACCGTCTGGCGGCATCATGGTGCCGTCGTGGTGGCGTCGTGGGGTCGTCTTCTTCGTCTTCTCCTCCTTCTTCGTCTTCTTATTCTTACCCTTAGTATTTTCTTATGATTACTCTTCTTCTACTTACTCATATTATTATTCGTATTTCGCTTCTTCTTTTTCAGGCCGTCTTTGGGCCCTTCGGAGGCCCTCTTGGACAAGCTTGGGGCTATCTTGGGCCGTCCTGCGCAGATTAGGGGCCATCGTGGGGCTCTCTTTGGGCCCTTTTTGGGCCCTCGAAGGCCGCCAGTGGACCGATCTTAGACATGAGAGCGCGGAAAACAACAAACATGCTGAAACCTCGAAAACGGGTTTCTGCAGAGTGTCTTGGAGGTGTCTTGAAGCTTCTCGGAGCTTCGAGGGCCTCTTTGTAAGTTGCTGGACGCTTCTTAATGGGGCTCTCGGGCGCGCCTTGAGGCCGCGTTGGGCCGTCCTGGTGGCGTCGCTGGCCCTCCTGCGCCGTCCTGGAAGTCCTCGGAGGAAAACCTTGGAGAGCTCCAGAAGAGGCGGTGGGGTGGGCCGCCCAGGACCGCCGCCAACGTCGTCGTCGCCGTCGTCGTCGTCGTCGTCGTCGTCGTCGTCGTCGTCGTCGTCGTCGTCGCCAGCGTCGTCGCCAGCGTCGTCGCCAGCGTCGTCGCCAGCGTCGTCTGCGTCGTTGTCGGCGCTGGCGTCGTCGCCAGCGTCGTCGTCGGCGTCGGTGTCGGCGTCGACGGCGTCGGCGTCGGCGTCGTCGCCAGTTTCGTCGCCAGCGTCGTCCCCGTTGGTCCCTATCGTCGTGGTGGTGACCCTCGTCGTCGTCGTCGTCGGTGGTGGCGGTGGTGGTGGTGGTGGTGGTCGTCGTCGTCGTCGGCGTCGTCGTCGTCGTCGGCGTCGTCCTCGTCGACGTCCCCTCCTGAATGCCCCCCCCGGCACAACATGGAAACTGCCGCCGCCAGGCCGGAGCGCCCCGGCGACGACGGGGCCGCCGCCGCGCGGCGGCCCGGGGGCGCCGCCCCGGCGTCCCCGGAGACGCCAAGGCGAGGAGCATCGGCGGGGGGGATTTTCGGCGGCGAGCGTTGGTCGACGAGCGCGCTCCAGTACTCGCAAAGTAACTACTCGCAAATGGCCTGGATCCGCCGCGGGGGGTCTTCGATAGCTTACATCGAAGCAGACATGTTTTTTCTTGACGCTTGCGAGTCTGAGTAGGCACTTGGCGAGTAGTGGAACGCGCTCCGTGAGCTGGGGGGAAGTGAGAAGGAGAAGGCCTTCTCAGAAGGCGGCAGGACTTCTCAGAAGCCCCCGCGCCTTCTACTAAGTCCTCTGCGTCCTCGGGGGTGGCTGCCCCGGGTGGGGCAGTTGGGAGCTACACAGCTGCAGTCGGTGCTCACGGAGACCCCCAGCCGACCGCTCGGGCAAGCCAGCAGCCACGTCATCTGAACGCTGTCGTGCTTTCGGTGGCCAGAGTGCGAGACAGCATATGCTGCTGTGCCAGACGGCCGGGCCGACTGCCGAGCCTTCCGAGGAGGCCTTCTCCTTCGCACCTCACCCCCGGGGCCCGCCGCCGAGACTTGGCTCCGGTCGACGGCACAACAGTACCGTGTTTTTTTTATACATGCTCCGCGTGCGGACCATGGATTGAAAATAAAGGGTTGATTAGTAAATACAAGGATGAGTTGATGCATTAATGTATTCATACATTAATCATGTATTCCAAAATCATATATGTGTTAAAGCATCCTATGTATTAAAAACTGCCCTGAACGGTGGGGCCTCGAGGGGCACGAAGTTTCGAGGCTCGAGCTTTTGCAGCGTCTTCGCGGGTCCTCGGCGGCCTTCCAACCTCCCAGGATGCGTTCCGGCAGCTGCGCCCTCGTCGAGGGCTTTCCGGGGGTGCCGTTTCTGCAGCGTTCTTGTGGGTCCTCGGCGGCTTTCTAACCTCTCGGGATGCGTTCCGGCAGCTGCGCCTCGTCGAGGGCGTTCTGGGGGTGCCGTTTTTGCAGCGTTCTTGTGGGTCTTCGGCGGCTTTCTAACCTCTCGGGATGCGTTCCGGCAGCTGCGCCTCGTCGAGGGCGTTCCGGGGGTGCCGGGATCGTCCCGAACGGCCGCCAGATAGTTAGCCGAGCTATGAGCCGAAACGGGGGCAACGTCAGCAAGGGGAAGTGGTCACGAGCGGCGAGCAGGTCCGTATCCACGCCCTCGCGGCTTGGATTCTGGGGCACGATCCCGCGGATACGCGGTCGCACGGGCACGTTCCGCGAGGGGCATCCGATAGAAAACGCGCCGTATCCGTGGGGTCACGGCCCAGGAGCCTGGCCCGCGAGGCTGCGGATACGAGTATGTTGTTCACCTGCGCGAGGGGTGGGAGCCGTGAGGTCGAATACGAAGCAATTGCACAAACATGCATTTCCGCAGCTCCTCGCGGATTTCTTGAATGCGCGCTGGCCCCCCCTGGCGGCGTCTCCAGCAACGCCCTGGCGCGCGAAGCTCGTCAGGGAGGGGGGTCAAGGGCAGAGCGCAGATCCAAGAAATCTGCGCGGACCTCCGAAAGTTTATGTTCACTGTTCATGCCGTCTTTATGCGAGTCTACCTACGGACGAGGACCTCAAACAGTGAAGGTTCAACCTATGATCCACTTTGTCGCCCAGGCCTCGTCCCTTAGTGCCCCATCTTTGAGCCGCCGGACCGGGGATACGATCAGGAACGTGTGTTTGGCATGACGCGCCGCTGGTTCTGGGCCAGCAGGCCTCTGCGCGGCGCGCTCACCGCGCCCCCGTTTCCAAGTGTCGCCTCCCGGAGCGCCTCCCAGCTTCCCGCCCAAGCGGAGCGCAGCGACGCGCTATCAGCTCGCAGGGCACAGCGTGTCTCCTGGACCGCCGCCGGGACGAGTTCCCGACCGTCTAGGCCCAGGGGTGCTCAGAGGCGACGATGGGGGCGACTAGCTCGGGGCAGAGCAATCCATGTATCCAGGTGCGCCGAGGATCTCGGTCTTCGAAAAGGCTCCCGGGCGAATGCGTGCAATGCCCGCCCCTGGGCCATTCGCCCCGATCGTCGCCGCCGGGGGGGAACGCATCGATATCCCCAGTCGCCCGCTCCTCGCCGACGGGGCGCCATGGCGGTCCGCCCCGCCAGGGGCAGCGTGCGGCCTCGCAGGCGGGGGCCCGTCGCCGAGGCGTCGGCGAGGCACATCGCCGCTCCGCGGCCGGCGTGGCCCTCCCCACCGGGCCGGTGTCCCCCCCTCTGTCGCCCGCCCCCGCGCAAGGAAGGAGCGGCAGCCGCCCCCGCAGAGGCACTCGCCGTCCAGGTCCGCGGCCGGCGGTTGTCGTCGGCAGCAGGCTCCTCCTCCTCCTCCTCCTCCTCCTCCTCCTCCTCCTCCTCCTCCTCCTCGGTCGGGCAGTCGGTCGGCCGACGTGGCCGGTAATGGTGCTGGTGCCGATTGTGATGGCCTCGTCGCAAGCGCCGTGTCTCGGGTCGCCCTTCTGGGGCTCTGGCTCCCCGAGGGTGTGGGGGCCCATGCAGGTGCGTCACGGGCGAGGGGTGCGGATTGGAGAGCAGCGCACAGCAGCATGAGAGCAAACGCTAGGCCGTGCTGTCCCTCGGTGCTACTCCTCCTCGTCGTCGTCCTCCTCCTCCTCCACCTCCTCCCCCTCGGTGTTCGGGGCTTGAAGATCGAGGCTTGCAGGGTTGTGCCAATTTTTGGTGTGCCTCCTCCGTCTCCTCATCCTCGTCCTTCTCGTCCTTCTTTCTCCTCCTCCTCCTTCCCCTCCTCATCCTCCTCTCCTGGTTCGAGCCCCCGAGCGCGAGGAGGGGTGGGAAGAGGAGGAGGAGGAGGAGGAGGAGGAGGAGGAGGAGGTAGAGGAGGAGGAATAAGAAAAAGAGGAAGAGGAGCTGGAAGAGGATGAGGAGGAGGAGGAGGAGGGGCCGACTGCAGAAACGCACATGAGTGCGAGGCACCCTGCCCGCGTAGGCACTTGCCCCTCTTAGGGCCTCTGGGAGGCTCCTAGTCGCCACGGCTGGATTGCCCCTCGAAATTCAGGTCCGAACGCACCACAGAAGAGGTCCGGGGGGGATTTAACACCTTGGGTCCAGGCGCCCGACGTCTCAAACCACGGCGGGCGTTTTTGTCTCCCTGTCCCGCCTCTGGGGGGGCCGTTCTCTCGGGCTCCAGAGCTAGCAAGAAAGGCTCAAGAGGAGGTGGTGGAGGAGGAGGAGGAGGAGGAGGAGGAGGAGCAAGAGGAGGATGAGAAGGAGGGGGAGGAGGAGGAGGAGGAGGAGGAGGAGGAGGAGGAGGAGGAGGAGGAGGAGGACTAGGAGGAGGAGGAAGAGGAAGAGGAGGAGGAGGAGGAGGAAGAAGAGGAGGACCAGGAGGAGGATGCAAAGGCAGCCATGGGGAAGGGGTCGGGACTTCGTGGGGGGGGGAGGGGCGTGCGGAAGAATCCGACGGGGGCTGGGGGCAGTCTCCCTTGCCTTTCTGGCGCCCGTTTGCTGCCACAGGTCGCCCGCAGGGGCAAGAAGGCAATCTCGGTTCGGGCGCCACGCGGCCCGGGGTTCCTTCGCAGGTGGGCGGGCGGATCGCAGGCGCGGGGATCACCTCTGCTTCGCGCAGCTCGCAGCGCGCAGCTCGCAGCCTGCAGGGCGGAGACCCTGACGAGCAAGCAGTGCACACGCATGCCCGTAGGAGGGGGTCGGAGGGAGGAGGAGTGTCGACGGGTATGGGTGTGTGTCGTCGGACCCCAGGGGGGTGCGCCCGTGCGAGCAGTGATCTCCATTGGACAGCACGCACCCAGAGCCCTTGCGTGTGCGGCTCGGCCTGCGCGATCTGAGCGGTTCTGTCTTCTCCTCCCCTTCTGCTCTCCCCGCGCCCCGCGGTGCTCCAGTGCGCTTCCGGCGCTTCCCGCCCGTAGCGCGACCGGCGCTTGCACTTGCTTCGGCTAGCCTGCGCCTGCTGACTTAAAGAGTGTAGTGCTCGTCCGTCAACCTCGGCCTGGCTGCCGTCGGGTGCAGGTCCCCCCCGCAGCTGCACCGGCACGCCCTCGAGCGGTCCGCCGCCCGCGCCGCGCACACCAAGGCGTTGCTCGGCATGGGCAAGCGGCCCGGGGTGGAGGTCTCGCTCCCGAGCGCTGCGCAAAGGGGGAGGGGGGGTATGGGGGGGTCCTCCTCTTCCTCCTTCTCCTCCTCCTCCTCCTCCTCTTCCTTGTCCTCCTCCTCCTCCTCGTCCTCCTCATCCTCCTCGTCCTCCTCGTCCTCCTCCTCCTCCTTCTCCTCCTCCTCTCCTCCCCCTGGTCCTCCTCCTCCTCCTCCTCCTCCTCCTCGTCCTCCTATTCCTCCTCTTCCGCCTCCTCCTCCTCCTCCTCCTCCTCATCCTCATCATCATCATCATCCTCCTCTTTGACGAGCGAACAACTCACACCCATACCCATAGGAGGGTCGAAAGGAGGGGAACTGGCTATGGGTATGGGTGCGAGTTGTCGGACCCTGGGTGAAGCTCCCGTTCGAGCGGGGACCCCCATCCGACAACACGCACCCATAGCCTCTTCCGTCCCCCTATGGGTATGGGTGCGTGTTGTTCGATCGTCACTCCTACACTCCTCCTCCTCCTCCTCCTCCTCCTCCGCCTCCGCCTCGTCCTCCTCCTCCTCCTTCTCCCATCCTCCTCCTCCTCCTCTTCTCCTCCCTCCTCTCCTCCTTCTCCTCTTTCTCCTCCCCTTTCTCCTGCTCCTCCTCTTTCTTCTCCTCCTCCTCCTCCTCCTCCTCCTCCGCCTCCTTCTCCTCTTTCTTCTCCTCCTGATCCTCCTCCTCCTCCTCCTCCTGCTCCTCATCCTCCTCCTTTTTCCCATCCTGCTTCTCCTCTTCCTCCTCCTCATTCTCCTCCTCCCCCATCCCCCTCCTCTTCCTCCTCCTGCTCCATAGCCACTTTGGTTCTAGACCATGCATTCCACAGGAGAACAAGCGGATACCGCTAGCTAGCGGCAAGCCTTCCAGTGCACTGACAGCAATGATCCTGGTGGCGAGATGACCTTCCGTTGCGAGCCCGCGGGGTGCTTCTCGCTGAGTGGTGTAAATCAACGGAATCTTTTCCTGTTACTGCATCGCCCAACGCAATGCCTGAGGTCAAGAGATCTGGGCCCGGCTACAAGTCTGGCGCGAGGCGCAAGGAAAAGGCTCGTGGTGAAGCTCGGGATGCAGTTCGTCTCGATGTTGGCGATTGTTTTGGCTCTTCTGTTCATGGTGCACACGCCGCCCCTCCTGATGCTAGTCCCTTTTTCAGCTGCTCCCGTTCCTGTTTATATTCGCGGTGATCTTGGTGCCGATTATGATGGCATGGGTCTGTGGATGATGATAACGACGACGGCCAGACCCAGTACTTCCGCCTCCCGGCGAAAGAATGGACCGCCAGGGTTTTCAAGGACTACAAGCAGGCCGTGCTCGAGACCATCATGCCAGCGGTAGACGAGGCGGTCAGCCCCGTCGCGGAGCGGCTCGAGCCCGACAGCGAGAGCGCGGTGAAATTCGCAGGAGGTGTTCGAGATCTCCGTAAGACTGTGGACGGTGCTGCACCTGAACGGGTTGATGGCCAGAGTCGGCGTTTGCAGGGACAGATCGATGGCATCACGGTTATGACGCGCGCCGTGGAATCTCGTCTTGATGACCACCACTCTCCCATCGCCTTCCTCAGCTCGGAGATCATGGAGTTGCGTGACATCCCCGAAAGAACCCCTGGGCAGTGCCGTTGGCTCCGAGCCTGGCGCAGGCCCGACCATCACCCGCACCATGGCCCAGAAGCTCACCCCTCTTGCCAATGTCAGACAGGTCGCATCCGATGGGGCGGGCAGCATCGGCGTCGCTGCAGATCAGTTTCTCATCGCGGCCGCGGAGGATGCCCATCGCAGCTTCACCGCGCTGCTCGCGCGTGCCATGGCCCCCACAGCTCGGAGAGCTTCGGGGGCCATGGCAGCCAGGTGCCTCGGCCGAGGTTAGCTCGAGGCGGCGGCGGCGGCGGACGGGCTCGCCGCGTCGCCTCGCCCGGGCCCCGGCAAGAACCCCCGCCAGATCCGCAGGGAGATGCAGGGCCGCAAGATCCACGACTCTTTTGGACAGGTCGACCGCCCCAAGCGCTGGCTCTTGGACAAGGACCGCGGCTGCGTCATGGCGGGCTGGGGGGCCATCTTCAGGGTCAGCCCCGACTAAGGAAACGCCCCATCCTCTTTGCATTGGGCCGACAGACTCACCGCCGAGCTCCAACTTCCGAAGCAGGAGCTCGTTGCCGCAGCGGAAGCGGTCGCCGCGCCCCCCCCCTTGCCCCGGCGCGGCGGAGTGGGGCCTTTAGCCAGCTATGTCGCTTTCTGCGATGGGAGCGCGCTGGCTCTTCGGCGGCATCTCCCCACTCTTGGAGCGCGAGGGCGCCCGCCCAGTTTCAGGGCAGGCGCGCCATGGGCAAGCTGAAATATTTGAGCGGGGCGGCCGGCTTGCAGGAGTTGCGTGAAGACCCGACCAATCTGCAGGACTTGCCCGTGGCAGCCCCCCCCGGCTTGCGCGCGCATCCCAGCCACTGCCAGGATTCGTCTGCGAAAGAGGGTCTGGCGACCACCCCCCCCGCTCACCTGCCGCGCGGCTGCTCTTCCCTGCGAGCTGGCCCCCGGTCGCATTCGCCGTCTCCTGCTCGATTATCGTGGTCGCCAGCCAGTTCGCTACAACAGGCGAAATCTCGCCCTCGCCCCTCATCAACTCCAACGCGTGAAGCGTCCCATCCTGGCGGACTCCGAGGCGGCGCTTGCCGCCGCTGCTGCCGCGCAGTCCTGGGAGACTGATCGCGGCGGGCAAGGGGCCGCGTGCTCGCGCTGCCAGGCCGCTCTGCCCTCTGACCCCCGTCCACAGACGTCTCGTCCGACATGCCCGCGCACTTCGATGCTTTCGCCCACTCGATCCCCATCGTCGACAGGTTCCGCATCAGTCCGCTTGGGTGGGCCATGAGCCAGATCGCGGCAACGCCTCGCGGCGCTGGGCTACCTGGAACCGTGTCAGAGTAGAGGGTCAGCGACCGCGCCGCGCATGCATGTTCTCTCGCACAGAGGCATGAGAAGCCGCCCGGATACCAGAAGATCCCGCGTCGCATCTTCAAATCGGAGGCCTACCAGCCCCTGCTCGACACGGCTGTCTCCCGGTTAAATGTTGATGGCAGATCGCCTCCTCGCCGCGCTGACATTTCTATGGTGGTCGTTCGCGAGGTGGCGCGCGAAGTCCGAGACCGCGCCCTACGCGGCCAGCCTGATTTCATTGGTTCAATTTCTGGTGGCCAGTCAGATCGCTCGGGCTGTTTGGCGCGCCAGCGTTTCCCCAGCGCTCCGCCTCTGCGCCCGTCGCCCCCCCCCCCCCCCCCCGCCGACCCTCGATCTCCCCGGGCTGAGTTTGTCTGGCCCACGCGGCTTTGTTTTCAGCGACGGAGTGAACTGGCACAGCGATGGCATGTCTTCCGGCGCGACAGCAATGGGCGGCGCGGACCGCCAGCCGCCATATTCGCCAACAACTAAGTCACCAGTTGGGCGCCCTGGAGCGACGCGCCCAGCTTGGGTCTCCGCGCTCGGCGCTCCGCGAGATGAATGGCATCGCGGCCGCCGACGACGCTGACGACATTGCGACGTACCGCTGCACGTGCACTCTCGGGTTCTCGAACACTGGGGGCCCCTGTTCAAGGCGAAGCCGATTGATCGAGCCCGCGCTCCAAGCTGCGTTGCGGAGCGCGCCCCGAAGCGCGACTTCGGCATGCGCGACGCGCTCTCCCCCTGGTCGCTGAAGCGCGCTGCTCGTCGGTTTCGTCGTTCGGGAACACGCGTGGACGGCGTGCCCCGCTCAGCGTGGAGCTCCTCGGTCATTCGATCGGCTCAACGACGCATCGTGCGCCATGGCGTGGATTCTCGGGGCAGGCCCCACTCAAATCGCCGGCTGGCGCTCCCCAAGCACGGCTGCCCACGGGCGCGGGGCCTGCCGACTCGGCCTCGCACGTCCGCGCGCGCGCTCCCCGTGGGCAGCGAGGGCCCTGGGCTTCAGGGGCGCGGACGTCAAGGTCACCTCCGCCACAGTTAATATTCGTTTCAGCTCGTCACTGATGGATTGGGCCCTTCATTCTCAATGCGACCGCATCCCCGACAGAAGTTGTGGCGCGCAATTTCCGACGTTGGCGTGGCGGGCAGGGCCCGCTCCGACGCCCCGCGCGCCCTGGCTGACTGTCCCGCTTCAGTCGCCCTGGATTGCGGCGCCGCCTCTTTGAGTCTCTCGCAGAATGTGATGCACTTCGTCTTCGCGGCCACGGGCGCCCCCGGAGCTCTCGCCTCGGCGATCGACCAGCTTCGCTCGGAGTTTGACGCGCTCGCCCTGGCTCAGCACGCGCCGACGCACGCTCGGTGGTTTTCCTTCGGCATGCTCGCAAGGCTGCTCGCTCAGCGCATCGACGTTCCCACCTCGCCCTTTCCCGCTGACGCGCAAGTTGTTTTTGGACCGCCGCGAACCGGGATTGCAGGGGCTCGCGGTGACGAATTCGCGCCCGCGGCCAACGGGCTCGCCTCCCCGGCCACGCCCGCGGGCGCCACGGCGACTGCAGGGGCGACGGCGCCTCTTGCCCTCCGCCTGGACAAGTGCAAGCTAGCACTTCTGCGTATCGAATTTTCATTCATTGCAGCTGGTGTTCGCGCGGCCCCCCGCGCCGTCGCGCCGCTGTTCGCCGACGTTCAGACTGCAGCCGCATTGGCGTATTTGGGATTGGCCTTTGGCCCCGCCGCCGCCGAAGACCTGCGCCGTTTGGCCCCTGCTCTGCAAGCGCGGTCTCGATCGATGCAAGCTCGTGGGGCGCGGCGATCTTCCCGCCTCGCGCTTGGCCTCTCGCCCCGACGCACGCGCCGCGACGGTCCTATTATATGCGGCCCCTTCCTGGCTCATGCCCAAGTGGCTCATCCACGGCGAGCTGATCCCGCTTGCCCGCGCGTTTCGCGCCCCGCTCGGCGCGTTCAGCATTGCAGCGTTGCTCCAGGTTCGCGCCGCAGGCGGGGCCCACGGTCTCGCCCGGGCTGGCAACGAGCGCCGGCGCACGCCCATGCATGGCTCAATGGCGCCCACTTCGGATGTGATCCGCAGCTGCTACACAGGCAGCGTCAGCGTCGGAGGGACTTGCGCCCCCTTGCCCACGTGGCTGCGGCGCGCCCCCACCCCGCTATCTGGCGCAACGAAGCCGTCGTCGAGACCCTCCGCAAAGTGGTGCACGGCAGAGCTTTTTTGTGTTATTTTCTCACTTGGCCTCCATGCCGGCGCTCGCGGCGCTGCGATGGCTTTGGCGGGGGGCCTCTCGCTGGGCGTGGCTTGCAGCGGGCTATATGCCTGAAGGTCTAGCGTCTACTGGCTTCGCATCCGCTCTGGAGCCGCCTTGCGTCGCGGCCCATCACCAGCTGCCCCGACCGGTGCGAGAACGGTGCCGCGAAGGAAGCACGGTCGAGATGGCGCCACATGCGCGCGTATTTGCGCGGCTGCGACACCTCGTGGGCCTGCGCGCACGTCGTTGCAGCAGCACGCGCGCGGGCGAAAACTCATCGCATCCTGGGCGATCGGGGGAGGCTGCGACGCTACCTTGCCGATCCGATGCGCAGTGGGCACGTCGAGCACGCAGTTGGACACGCGCGCCCTCCACGTTGTCCTGGCCTACAGGGGTTGCTCGGCAGCGCGGTCGAGATTGGCGGGTGGTCTTTGACTTTGTGATCATGCGTTTTGCTTGCCGAGCCGCGGCGCGCGCTGCCCCGTCGCGGCCCTTGTTTATACCTAACAGCTTGTGCTGATAGGTTTCTAGCAGGGTCAAAAGAGAGCATCATGACACTCCAGGGGGGTCCGGGCGGAAGCCGGCAGAGACCGGGAGAATCCGGCGGAGCTCATTCCGCGCGCGCAGGCACGCACGGGAGCCACCTCGGCGCCATCGGAGGTGCGTTCCGTGCGCGCAGGCACGCACGGGAGCCACCTCGGCGCCATCGGAGGTGCGTTCCGTGCGTGCAGGTACGCACGGGAGCCACCTCGGCGCCATCGGAGGTGCGTTCCGTGCGTGCAGGTCACACGGGAACCACCTCGGCGCCATCGGAGAAGCGTTCCGTGCGGCGCCATCGGAGATGAGTTCCGTGGGTGCAGGTACGCACGGGAGCCACCTCGGCGCCATCGGAGCGCGGCTGACTGAGGCTGAGGCTGAGGCTAAGACTGATGCAGGCTGAGGCTGATGCAGGCTGAGGCCGAAGGGGCATGCGGGAGCGCAGCAGGCTGAGACTGACGCAGGCTGGGGCTGAGACTGAGGCCGATGCAGGCTGAGGCTGAGGCAGGCTGAGCTGACTTGTCCTGTGGAGCTCCAGTGTCGCAGAAGATGCATCTGTAGCTTCCTCGTCGCATTAGGGGCTCCAGCGTCACCGAATGTGTCCTTTTACCGTCGCTGTCGTGCCGCGGGGCGCTTCAGCGGGCAATCATGCGCATGAAGTGCGCCGCGCGCTTGCGCGCTCACGAAGAGGGCCAGGGCGCCCTGTCGCCTGCGGGCGACCGCGCGGGCTTGCCCCCGCAACAGCCAAAAAGGGCATGCCCACGCGCCGGGTAAAGCTTCAAAGGGCTTTCGTCTGCCTGTTCCGCGCCTCCCGCTCTCCTCCTTTCTTCGTCGACGTCAGAACCCCCGCCCCCTATGGCGCTCCCCGCTGGCTTGGGTGGTCGACTCAGGTCGCGGGGGGGCATAGGGGGGGTCGTTGCCACGGCTGGTGCCTCGTTTTCACGACGGGGAGGGGGGGGTGCACCGTTCCCTCGGATTGGCACATCCCCCCTCCAGGGGCCTCCGAGTCTTCCCTCTCCGTCCTTTCTTTCTCCTCTCCTCCTCTGACTTCAACGCCTTCGGCGTCTCCGACGACCCCCTTGGGGAATTTTGGTAGTAGTAGTAGTAGTAGTAGTAGTAGTGGTAGTAGTAGTAGTAGTAGTAGTAGTAGTAGTAATCGTAGTAGTAGTAGTAGTAGTAGTAGTAGTAGTAGTAGTAGTAGTAGTAGTAGTAGTAGTAGTAGTAGTCGTAGTTAGTAGTAGTAGTAGTAGTAGTAGTAGTAGTAGTAGTAGTAGTAGTAGTAGCAGTAGTAGTAGTAGTAGTAGTAGTAGTCGTAGTCGTAGTAGTAGTAGTAGTAGTAGTAGCAGCAGTAGGATTAGTAGTAGTATCAGTGGTAGTAGTAGTAGTAGTAGTAGTAGTAGTGGTAGTAATTGTAGTTGTAGTTGTAGTTGTAGTTGTGGTAGTAGTAGTAGTAGTAGTAGTAGTAGTAGTAGTAGTAGTAGTAGTAGTAGTAGTAGTAGTAGTGGTGGTGGTTAGTGGTAGTGGTAGTGGTAGTGGTAGTGGTAGTGGTAGTAGTAGTAGTAGTAGTAGTAGTAGTAGTAGTAGTAGTAGTTGTAGTAGTAGTAGTAGTAGTAGTGGTAGTGGTAGTGGTAGTGGTAGTGGTAGTGGTAGTAGTAGTAGTAGTAGTAGTAGTAGTAGTAGTAGCAGTAGTAGTAGTAGTAGCAGTAGTAGTAGTAGTAGTAGTAGTAGTAGAAGTAGAAGTAGAAGTAGTAGTAGTAGTAGTAGTAGTCGTAGTCGTAGTAGTAGTAGTAGTAGTAGTAGTAGCGGGGCCACATTTTTAATGCCCAGATCCAACTGTAGGCCACTTCGTGTTCGTCGAGTCCCCAGAACTCCATGCCCTGGTCACATAGTTCACAGAACTCCATTCCCGGGATGCATTTTGAATGCCCGGAGCCAACTGTAGGAAATTTCGTGTTCATCGAGTTCCCAGACCTCCATTCCCGGGCTACCTTTTGCTTGCCGTCCTTGTTTTCTTAGCGCTATTACTGAGGCGTTCGAAGCCTCCCGCACTCTTCATGCAATACAATTTCCCCTCTGCCTCTGATAGACGTCTTTGGTCCAGAACGTGTCTCCGACATTCCAATGCCCCTCGCCACAAGGTGCCTGTCTTGCGCAGTCTACATTGCAATGGCCTTCGCCTTGCCGCGAGAGTCGCCCCCATCTTTGGCCTCCCGCGGCGCTTTTCCGCCTGCGGGGAGGGACCGAGCTGGAGAGACCCCTGCCGGTGATGAGCAAGCTGACGGTGCGGAGTGCGAAGATATGCAGGCGTGCACCACCAGCACGAAGACGGCCGACGACTACGCCCACAGGGGCCCTCGCCTGCAGACCATGCCGTACTACATCTACCGGATGTACGTCCGCCGAGTCCTGAAGCCGAGCCGGGTGAAAGCTTCTGGGCCGAGATTCGTCGTCTTCGAGATCCATTACGTCATGGCTCCGCGGTGCGCGCAGGAGGTCCAATTGACGCGGATGGACGTGCCCACCATCGACGGCTTCCAGTGCCCGACCTGGGCGCAGGACCCAGATCAGAACTCGCTCTTCAAGGCCCTCCTCTTCACGCCTTGGGCGTGCGAGGGCCCCCTCACTTGTGGCAGCGTTACCCAGTACAGCCATAGGTTGAACAATTGCGACTGCCCTGCCGTGCGCCCACACTCGTTCGAGCGGGCGCGGCGACTTCGGCGCGCGGAGATCCACGTGCTGGCGGCGCGCGCGGACTCCAGGTGCCGCCTGGCCCGCAAGAGGCTCGTGCTCGCGGACACGACCCTCTTCTCCGAGCTGAAAGAACCCCGGGCGAACCTCGGGGGGGGCGAGCTGGCGCTCCTCAGCCCAGCGAACTTCGCAACAGCCCAGCTGGCGCGGCGTATGCTTGTGGAGGCGGCCCGGCGCATCCTCGCCTTCAGTAGCCACCACTGCCGATGGCACGAGGAGCAGTGCACCTTGGCGGAGTTTTGCGCGTACGTGGCGCGAGACGTGCTGGCGCACGTGAGCTTCGCGGCGGAGGCGCGGGTTAAGCCTCGACCAGCAGCGGCTGCGCACCTGGAGGCGGAGGAGGACTCCGCGAGCGATGCCGAAGGGCCCAAGGGCCGGGTCCCGCTGGAGCTCGTTGACGCGGGCGGAGGCGGTGGCAGCGACGTAGAGGAGGAAGTTGAGGACGCCGAAATTACCGAGATCTCCATGTTTCCGCTGCGGGGCCACACCAGAGCAACCGAGCTGGCTCTGCAGCAAGACCAACTGCAGCGCTTGAGCCAGAAGAGCCGCTTCAGCTACGCGGATAAGCAGCTGAAGAACCTGGACCGAGCGTACGGCGGCATGCTGCAGGCGAGCTTTGCGCAGCCAGCCAGCAGCGGCGCGCTGGAGCATCTGGGCACGCGGCTGGACGACAGCTTCTTTGACGCGCTGGCCCTACAGCGGCAGAGCATTGCGCTCCAGAAGAAGCAAGCGAGTCCGGATGGAGAGACCTTGCCCGATGTTGGGGGTGACTAGCAACCCAGTGGTGCTCCTCAGCCTGCTGCTGAGGACGCGCAACCGGAGCTCGTGCCGCAGCTCTTGGCCATGCAGGGCCCGGCGGCTTTTGCGTGGAAGCTGGTCGCTGATGCAGAGTGCACGGAGGAGCAGATTGACGCGGCGGCGTTGTTCGCGCTGTCCCTGCAGAAACGTTTCGACGGCAGACCACAGACAAGACAACGCATCTGCTCCCCGTGGTGTCCGCGACGGGCTACCACAGAGCAATCTGGCTCGGAGGAGGCGGCGTCGGCAAGACACGCGCCCTCTCCAGTGTGGTGGAGCCGATGGCCATCATCTACTTCGGCGAGCACGGCTACCTCGCCAAAGCACAGTCCAACCACGCGGCCCACAACCTCGGCCCGCGCGGGAGGACGCTGCACCCTTCCAGCGGCATCCTCATGTCGGACTCCCTGCAGACCGCCAGGCTGCGCTTGACCTCGCAGACGCAGAAGAAACTCGACCGCCTCAGAGGCACACTCGGCGTCGACGTGATCGATGAGCTGGGTGCTGTGCCGGGGCCCTTGCTGCATGTGGATGCACTGCGCGCGACCTACGGCAGGGCGCTGCGCCACAACCTCGATTCTACCAAGTATACATGCTCCCGCAGGAGACGTGGGGGCGCACGCCGGCGAAGATCATCTGCGGGGACTTCTACCAGTTACCGCCGGCCCCCGCCAGCGCCTCCCTGCTGGCGCCTCGCACGGGCCAGTCCTACGAGCACCAGCGGGCTCGGAAGTTGCTCGCCGACTTCGAGTTCGTCGTCGACTTCGTGCAAACGCAGCGCTTCACAGACCCGCTGCAGGTCGAGGTCCTTCACGCCATGAGGACTCCAGGCGGCAAAAAGCTCTCTGACGAGAGCTGGCGAGCGATCCTCAAAACAGAGATCGTTGCTCCAGCGGCGCTGGTCAGCCTGCTGCCAGCACCAGCGAAGCCGCTTAGCAACCCCAGTGGGACCACCGGTTGCGCGCAGCCCGAGGCTGGTACGAGTCGGCATATGAGTGGCGCGTCGTCTCTTACGACATGCATGCGCAGGCCAAGCTTGATGCGCACGATGCTGGCCAGCTGCTCTTCTACGCCCCGGCAGTCGACAGACCAGCCGCGCGCCTCGCGAAGCCTGGCTTCGACGAGATGCGCGCGGAGCCCAACGTCGGCGCTACTGGAAAAATGCCGGGGCTGCTGCCACTCTTCCTCGGCATGGAGGTCACCCTGACGGAGTCCGTCTTGCCGCCCCAGCATGTCCGCGGCACGCCGGGCAAGGTGGTAGGCATAGAGCAGCGCGCTCTGGAGCATCCGGTGGAGGGTCGCGCGTCCGTTGTCTCGGATGGCGTTGCGGCACTCCGCTACATGCCCAAGGCCGTCTATGTCAAGATCGATGACGCCGATGGGCTCTTCTTGAAGGCCGCGCCCGTGACTGCTGGCAGTGCTTCTCAGCCTGCCGGCCCTGACCTGCGTGGAGTGCTCGCGATCGCCCCGCAGGCCCGCCCCTGGAAGTTCAAAGCAACGGCGGATGGCCCGGCCATCACGGTCTCCAGGACACAGTTGACCGTGCTTCCCCAAGAAGCAGGGCACGTCGCATGGCGTGCAGGGCAAGACGGCGGACCCAGGCTTCATCGTGCACTGGGCGTTTCCGCCAGGATTCAAGAAAGAGTCCATTTGGCTGGCCTACTACGTCAGCCTGTCACGGCCCCGGAGCTTCGGCCAGCTCTGGAGCCGCGGCTTGCCTGACCGGAGCATCATCGAGTCAGGCCCCCCAGAACAGATCGCGAAGGCCCTCGACGAATTCTTCGCAGACAAAATTGCCGCGACAAAAATCGCCTGCGCGAAGGCCCGACAGGCGCTTGGCTGGCCTGCGCGAGCTTGAGGAGCCCTGAGATGCAGCCTGCTTTGTGGCGGTGCTGTTCAGCCTGGCCGTCTGCATTCGCGTGGTTCTTCTCAGCCTGCATTCGCGCGGTGCTTCTCAACCTGCACTCGTGCGCAGCCGTGGACAGTGAGATACGGTGCTCCTCAGCACGTTTCGTTCGAGGCCGAATCCATTGATAGCAGCGTCTCGTTTGGACTTACATCCATTGATAGCAGCGTCTCGTTTGGAATGAACGCAAAAACAATGTGCTGTCTCGTTGATAGCAGTGCCTCATTTGCAGAGACATCCACTATTGATAGCAGCGTCTCGTTTCCAGACGCATCCGTAGTTGTAAGTAGTAGTGTCTCGTTCGAAATTAAATCCATTGATACTCGTGTCTCGTCTGGGGCGGAAGCGATTGATAGCAGCGTCTCGTTGGCACCTGCACCCCTGCGTAGCAGCGTCTCGTTTGGAATGGGCGCAAAAAGAATGCGTTGTCTCGTCGATAGTAGTGCCTTTTGCAGACACGTCCACAATTGATCGCAGCGTTTCGATTCCAGTCAAATCCGAACATGAATCTAAAGAAGAATGCTTCCATATATGCTCATACACATGGCTGTTTGGTTGCTTTGCTGGGATAATTTCGTCGTTTGCGAGGCCGCGCGCTCGCGGCCTTGCGCTCGGCCACTCCTGGCGCGACCCTCCCTGGCCGACTTCCGCTTGGCTCTAGACCGCGGATTTCCAGGCCCAGGCCGGCGCCGTGTCCGAGCTCGCCCGCGGCAAGCTCATCGGCCCCTTTCTCGCCGCGCGCAAGCTGCTCTTCTCCCGCGAGCGGACGACCCACATATGTCCATTCGTTTTGGCCGCCCTCTCTTGGCCTCGCGGGGCGCGCCGTTGAAGTGGCCGACAATGGCCGCGGCGAGATCGCAGGGGTGGACCTTTCGGCTTCGAGTCCGCTCCCTGAAGATCGTCGTCGAGCCGCCGATGGACGCGCTGCTGGCCCTCCTCCTCTCTCTGGTCGTGGACGTGGCACTGATGGCCGCGCCAAATGCGCAGCTGCTGGGGCTCGTGGAGTCAGGGCGCAAAGTCACGAGATAGTCCGTTGGGATGTTGTCTTGGGTTCAATCGCGTCGCGTTTTGCTTGAGAGCTACATCCCGTGCCATCCCATGTGGGCGTTGTCTCGGGTTCCTTTGTCGCTTCGCGCGTGGCTCTGCATGAGGTTGGTCGCGCGCTCTCCTCGCGCCCTCGCAGCGCCCCTCGGTCCCCGTGCGCCAGTTTCCCATCGGCGTCGCCCAGAGCGAGCGCACCCCGGTTGCCTCTGGGCACTGAGCCGGCTGCCGCCCTTCTTCTCCGCCGCGCGCGCGGGCGGCTTGCCCCCCGGGCTCGATTGTCGCGCGGGCCGCGCCCGCGGCGCCCACCACCGCGACGCTTCAGCGCCAGCCGTCGCGCATCGGCAGGCCAAACGCCCTACCGCCGCGAGGCAGGCGCCTGGGGAGGCGCGCGCGGCAGGGCGGCGCAGCGCCGCTATCTCGCGCGCGCGCCTGCGTCTGCAACGCCTCGAGCACCCCTTCTGCCGGTCCACCGCCGCCAGCCCCGCGCAGACGGCGCGTCGCCCTGCCCGCCGCCGCATGCAGATGCTGGAGTGGATGCCCGACCCATCTCGCATGGACTTCGACGCTCGTGCTCGATTTCCTCAGGTGGTCGCAGACGAAAACGCCCGGCCACGCTGCACATCGCCACGCGCCTTGCCCGAGCCCGATCCGCGGCGCGCGCCGCGCGGCGCATCCTGGGGGGACCTGGGCGTTGACGCGCTCGAGTCCGACACGCGATCTACGCCGCCTTCCCAGAGTCCGACGAGTCGCCCAAATGATCATGGCTACCCGTCGCCCGCCGACGTAGATTCCCGGTCATGGGCGCCGTCGACGACTCGCTGATCGACGACCTCGCATGCCCCCCCGCCCCCCGCGCGATGACGAACGCATGTCAGACCACGAGGGTCGCATGTTCGACCGCATCTTCGGACCCTGTGCGCGGCCCACAACCGCCCTGGGAGGAGGAAGTGGCGTCGGCGGCGCGGCTGCGCTGCTACGTCGTCGTGGCCCGCGGGCAGCTCTACGGGCCCTGCGCCGCCTGGTGGCGATGCGGACGTTCTGGAATGACTCATTGAACTTCCCGCTGTCCCTGATGCCCCACAAACGCCCGCCGAGGGCCATCCGCATTGCCCTCTTCAACCGCCTACACATGCTGCTCTGCAAGGTGCTTTCGACGCCCTTGCCTGTGGCGCTGGCGACAAGGCGACCCTGGACTTTTTTGAGATCGCCGCGCCGGTGGACATGAATCATGGTCGAGGAGAGCGATCGCGACGGGTGCGACATCGGCCCCCTTGCCGCCGTCTCCCGCGACTTCTGCCCGCCGGGCGTGGATCGTCTCCTGGGGCCGCTCGTCATCGAGGGGCCTTTTGCTGGTATTCGCCATTGAACCTGGCCTCTCTGCCGGCCGTGGCGAGGACGACGACCACTACGACGACCTCTTCGACTCCGCCTTCGTCGACCCGGGCAACTCCGAGAGACTGAGTGGCTCGGCGATCCGGCGCCCGCTGCGTCCGCAGGCGTGATCGGACCGCCTCTCAGGACGTGCGTTTCTCCTTATCCTCCTCCTCCTCCTCTTCTTCCTCCTCCTCTCGTCGCCCTTGCCGTCGTCGTCGTGGCGGCCCGCCGCCCCCCCGCCCCCCCAGCCCCGCACATAGCAGAAAACCAAGTCCCCGACAGCCGAATCCATCGATGCTCAGCGGAAGCGCTGGGACCACGAGATCGACAAATTTTTGGGCACCATGGGCATGATTGACCACAACAAGAGACTCCCCGATGATACTGGCTGCGAATGGTGGTTTGCACTGGCGCACGATCGCTACACTTGGCAGGGCTTAGAGGACAAGTTTGTACGATTCGCCGTCGACCAGCAAAGCACGGACGACGCGAATTTAGACCCCCGGCCCGTCCGCCAAGATGTGAAACCGAACCAGACCGAACTGGGCATGCACACCAATTTCAAGTTTTTGACCTCCACCTTCGGACCCCCAACTCTCGCGTCCACATCCCGACTTCCAGCATGCGACATCCGATGTTTCACTTTCACCTCCACCTATCGACCTCCAGCTTCTTCCAGTTCACCATTCCTGCCTCCAGCATCCAGCATTCCGACTTCCATTTCCCCCTCCACCCGTCGACTTCCAGCGTCCAGCAACGCAGCACTCCGACCTCCACCCTCCAGCAGCATGTGACTTTCCGCCGCCACCTCCACCCGTCGACCTCCGGCGTCCAGCAGCTCAGCACTCCGACCTCCGCCCTCCAGCATCCGACTTTCCACCTCTACTTCCACCTGCCGACCACCCAGCGCTCCGACTCCAGCATCTGGCTTCCGACTCTCCATTTCCACCTGCACCGCTTGACCTCCGGCGTCCACCATGTCATAACTCAGCGCCCCGGCCTCGGCAAACAAGGACTACAAGCACTGAGGGCCTCGGCCCCCCCGCGCAGGCCCTCAAGGGCCCCGCTCCCGGCGGAACCGCGCGCTCGCCTCGCCTCGCCTCGCCCCCAGGAAGGTCAATTGGGGGGTGAAGATGTGAACCTCAGGGGCAGTATGTTTAAGCCTTCAAGATGTGTTCGTAGCCAATGGGGTCGGCAGATCGCGCCGCATCGCAAATGCGTCGGCCATGGGGCTCGATGTGGGCTCGAATTTTCTCCATGCTGGCGTCGCCGAGTCACCGCCGACGTCGCCGATGCATCGTCGACGCATCGGCGAGTCGGGGTGATCCTCCGACCCCATCACTTCGGACCCATTTGGGGGGGCTTCTACTACAGGACCGGCCTGGGGCCAAAAGGGGCACGACAGTGTGCATGTTTTCACTCCCCTGACCTATCTGAAAGAAGGAAAAACCACCCAGACCAGACAATTGGCGTTTACTAAACTGTCTTGGGCGTTTACTAAACAGCCCTGCCCTGCTCGATTCCTTCAGTAGGGGCGTTCAGTGAACGGCTTCGCGTGTCGGGGTGGTTTTATAGGGGTGGATTTTTTGCCCTCTACTATCGCTCCCCAGTCGCTTGAAACAGCGCCCACTGGCCTCGGGCTGCGCACCAGGCAGCCCGCCCCGGGGGCAGTCCGGCTGGGCTGGCCTTCGGCAGTCCCCGGCAGGGCATGCCAGCGCCCCCCTTCGCTGGGAGGTTTCGGTGTGTCGAAACGTTCGGCGTCGGCCCTGCCGCAGTTTTGGATGGCGCGTCGCTCCGTTGGTTTTTGCGCGACGCGCTTCGGCGCGACACGCTATCCATCTCGCGGCACGTTGGCGTCCACGTTCCGGCTTTTGCTCCTGGCCTCCCGCCGCCACGACACGCGACGCAAGCATTCCCGATAGTAGGGAAAACAACAACACCACGCTGTCTGGTCGGCCAGGGAGCAAGGGAACTCGGCGAAAGAGTTCGGTGCATCGACGCCCCAGCTCCGCACAAGTTTGGCAGTTGGGTTGTTTATGCACCGAGCCCTTCGGCCTCCCAAGCGACGACGTGGTGAATCCACCGAGCCATTCCCAGGCGTTCCGGGACCTGGGGTTGCGGGGTTGAGGCCCGTTCGGGCCACCCTTGCGCTTGCTGAGGCCCGCCCGGACTGCCTCCAAAGTCTGCCTGTGCGCCAATCCGAGCCACTGCCACAGAGGTCTTCGTGGACGGTCAGGCCGTGGCGCTGTACCGTTTCGGCGGCCGCGTCTTCGCCGTGGGCGCCAGGTGCCCGCACCAGGGCGGCCGCCTGAGCGACGGAGAGGTGGGCGACATCGAGGACACCGCGAGGGGCGGCGGGTGCCGCACCGCCTACGTGACCTGCCCCGTGCACAAGATGCAGTTCGACCTCGCGAGCGGCAGGGTCCTCCGCGGGAGCTGCGCGCCCCTGGCGACGTACAGCGTCCGGCTAGCCGAGGGCAGCCGCCCGGGCGTCGCCATGGTCGAGGTGGGCTTCCAGTCGCTGGCCGAGAGCTACTTCCAGGGCGACCCTGGCGACGGGGCCTGGTGAGAGGCTCGGTCGCGTGGACCTGTGCGGCGGCTCCTTGCTCGCCCAATCCCTCTCCCTGGAGGAGCAGCTCCCCCCTCTGTCGCACCACCGGGCGCGTCCGAGTCCGTATGCCCGGCGGTTCGCTGGATACCTCTTGGGGTCCGACGGTCCTGACGCTAATAGACATCAAACAGCCAAACGGCTGGAGGACGGGGTGCTTTCAACATGCGGCTCTCGCATCAGCGCCGCGCACAGCCGTGGTTTCGAGAACGCGGCTCTCTGTGCAGCGCCGCGCACATCGGTTGTCAAAGGGCCAGACAGCTACCCGGATGAAGGTTTTTTCCCAACCATCTTGTGGTGTTGGGTTTTCGTTTTGAAGAGACGGTCCCCGCGTTCCTCCTCTCCTACTCGTCCTCCTCCTCCTCCCCCTCCTCCCTCATCCCGTCACCTTTTTCATGTTTGCGCACCCCTCATCCGTTTCGTGGCCCCATAGGGAGCTCCACCGAAGGCTCCAGTGGGGGTGCCCGCATGCGGTCTCCCCACTCAGTGCAGCGTCGTGGCCCCATAGGGGGCCCCACTGAAGGCCACAATGGGGGTGCCCGCATGCGGTCACCCCACTCAGTACAGCGGTTCGTGGGGAGCTCCACCGAAGGCCCCAGTGGGGGTGCCCTCATGCGGTCCCTATACCCAGTACAGCGCTTCGTGGCCCCATAGGGAGCTACATTGCAGGCCTCAAGTGGGGGTGCCCGCATGCACTCCCCCCACCCGGTACATCGTTTCCTGACCCCATAGGGAGCTCCACCGAAGGCTCCAGTGGGGGGGGGCCCTACCTAGTACAGCGCTTCCTGACCCCATAGGGAGCTCCACCGAAGGCCCTGGTGGGGGTGCCCGCATGCTGTCCTCCCACTCAGTACAGCGTTCCGTGGCCCCATACGGAGCTCCATCGAAGGCCACAGTGAGGGTGCCTCCATGCGTCCGCCATCCCCAGTACAGCACGCTGTGGCCCCATAGGGAGCTCCACCGAAGGCCTCAGTAGGGGTGCCCGCATGCGTCCCTCCCAACCTAGTATAGCGTTGCGTGGCCCCATAGGGAGTCCACCCACGGCACCAATGTGGGTGCTCGCATGCCCCCGCCCACCCAGTACAGCGTTTCGTGACCCCATAGGGAGCTCCACCGAATGCCCCAGTGGGGGTTCCCGCATACGTCCTTCCCACCCAGTACAGCGCTTCGTGGCCCCATAGCTCCACCGAAGGCCCAAGTGGGGGTGCCTCCATGCGTTCGCCACACACAGTACAGCGTCAACAGTTCGTGGCCCCACAGGCTCCACCGAAGACCTCTGGGGGGGTGCCCGTATGCGCCCGCCAAACCAAGAGCAGCGCCTTGTTGTCTCATAGGGAGCGCCACCGAAAGCCCTGGTGGGGATCCGCATGCGTCTGCCACACCCAGTACAGCGTTGCGTGGCCCCATAGGGAGCTCCACTGAAGGCCCCAGTGTGGGTGCCCGCATGCGTTCGCCACACCCGCAGCACAGCGTTTCATGGCCCCAATACGGAGCTCCACTGACGGCCCCAGTGCTATCGCCCGCATGTTTTCCCCTCACCCAGTCACGCGCTTCGTGGCCCCATAGGGAGCCCCAACGAGGAAGACATTCACAACTGCGGTATTCACAACTGCATATGGACGGGTCCTTCGCAAGGATAAGTTTCCCTGCGGCCTTTGCACCAGCGCCGCACGCACTCGTTCCAAAAAGTATTATAGGCTCCAAGCGTGAGGGCCAGTGGCTTCCAGACTGCGGTTCTAGTCGAAGCGGCGCGCAAATGTGCTGTCAATGCTTCCATCAGCTACAGGAGTGGAGGCCAGGCCGTTTTCAAAACAGAGCTCTCGCTCGACATGTCCTCCGCCTCGAACAGAGCAGCATTTACACTGACGGAGGGCGCTCCCTTTGCGATGCGGGGTTCTCGCCTGATATGCTTGTGCCGTTGCACGGCTGGAGGGCCGAGCCTTGCAAAGCAGGGTTATCGCCGGACGATTCTTTGAATGCTATCTTCCCACGCCCTGCTGGGAGATCGGGGAGGGATCCCTTGCAGAACGGAGTGCCCCATGAACGGCAGACGCACCCCGGGCGCTTGTCATTGTGGGCGCTTCTCGCAGCGGACAAGGATCACTACATGGCTTTTTGGACGAGATGGTGCATTGCAGCATGCTTGATGCATCGCGTGTTTACTCCAAACCCCCCTCCTCTTTTGCCACCATGTGCTGTTTTTTGTTGACTGCCACGCGCTTCGCGCCACCCGGGCTGTTTCGGGACGGTGGTTGCTCATCGAGCCATGTCTTTTTTTCCCCTCGGTTGGAGCAGAGCAGCTCGGGCCGAGCAAGGACGCGCAAGACGGCAGTAGCCATAGGCAGTTGGTGCTTTGAGCTCCAGCTTAGACGCGCGATGCAGATAGCCTGCGCCTGCAGAGAACTCCTTTGAAGCTGTAAAGCAGAGCTTGCCGCGCACAGGTTTAGCAAGATACGGAGATACGGCTTGCGCTGGAAGCAAGAGGTTGCCCTCGCGGCATGTACCCCGAAGAAGCCACTTCTGGGCCCATGAGTTCGGAGCAGCGCCGCATTGTGATTCCAATACCTCTTACTCCCAAGACGCCTTGTATGGTCGTATCGCCTATGCTTACCACGCGTGCCACACGTTCTCCCACATTCCTGCACAGATGGGCCGCAACTTATGGCATGCACTCACACAGTGTGAGACCCCGACTTTCAAACGGCGCGGGATTTGGAGCCGCCTTGGGGTCTGATGTGGCCACGCATTGGTTCTGGCCAGCAGGAAGGGGGAGGCGAGGTTCGAGGTTCTGGGTTCGAGACGTTTTGTTGATGTTGTTGCTGTTGTTGCTGCTGTTGTTGTGGGTGCCGATTCAATATTAATTCTTTACGCTTCGCGTATCCCCACCAGCCCATCTCACAGCAGCAACTCTTGCGAAGCATGCCGACAGTCGTGTTTTTCAGGCGTGTGTCCGCTTGGCCCCGCATATCTCCCCTGTTCCTCCTTCCTCGCGCCTCCTTGTACATCCTCCTTGTGGGGGGAGCGGGAGAAGGACGAGGCGGAGGAGGAGGGAGAGAACGCGCTCCTCGTGATTTGAGTCGTTTGGGGTTTCTCGTCCTGGTGTAAGTCGTTCGGGCCCTTCTTCCTGGTGTGAGTCGTTCGGGCTCTTCGTGGTGTGAGTCGTTCGGGCTCTTCGTCCTGGTGTGAGTCGTTCGGGCTTCTCGTGGTGTGAGTTGTTCGGGCCCCTCATCCTGGTGTGAGTCGTTCGGGCCCCTCCTCCTGGTGTGACTCGTTCGGGCTCCTCGTGGTGTGAGTCGTTCGGGGCCCGCGTCGTGGTGTGAGTCGTTCGGGCTCCTCGTGGTGTGAGTCGTTCGGGCTTCTCGTGGTGTGAGTTGTTCGGGCCCCTCATCCTGGTGTGAGTCGTTCGGGCCCCTCCTCCTGGTGTGACTCGTTCGGGCCCGCGTGGTGGTGTGAGTCGTTCGGGCTCCTCGTGGTGTGAGTCGTTCGGGCGCCTCGTCCTGGTGTGAGTCGTTCGGGCCCTTCCTTGTGGTGTGAGTCGTTCGGGTTCTGCGTGGTGTGAGTCGTTCGGGCCCCTCGTCCTGGTGTGAGTCGTTCGGGCTCCTCGTGGGGCCTCTTAAGGGCCTCTTGGAGACTCTTGGGGCCTCTTGGGGGCCTCTTGGGGGCCTCTTGGGGGCCTCTTGGGAGCCTCTTGGGGCCTCTTGGAGCCTCTTGGGGGCCTCTTGGGGGCCTCTTGGAGGCCTCTTGGGGGCCTCTTGGGGGCCTCTGGGGAGCCTCTTGAGGGCCTCGTGGGCCCTCTTGACGCCTCTTGGGGGCCTCTTGGGGGCTTCTTTGGGGCCTTTTGGGGCCGCTGGAAGGCCTCTGGGGAGCCTCTTGGAGGCCTCTTGGGAGCCTCCTGGGCGCCTCTTGGGGCCATCTTGGGGCCTCGTGCGACCTCCTCAGAAGCGCCAATGGGAGCTGCCCCCTGGAAAGGACAAAATGAGCCCAAAACCTTCGTAAAATCAATAATTCTGCTATGAAGGAAGATGTGCGCGGGCCCCTCAGGACGCCAAAATGGGGCCACAACCGTAGTAAAATCAATGATTTTGGCTTCAAAGAAGGGCAGAGGGGCCAAACTCGGTCCCCCCGTCGGGGCCACAATCCTCGTGAGGGTCGTCGTTTTTTTTACCCTCCCAGGAGTCGAAAAAGACCCCCCTGGCCACCCGCGGGAGCCCCTCTCCAGGCCCAGGGGAAGGGGGTAGGGGGAGGGGTGAACCCCTCCCCGAAGGGGAAGATGGGGGGTTGAGGACAGAGCGGGCTCTCTAAACCACTCACGCCCAAAGGGCTGGTGGGATTCCTAAACACTTCTTATTGTTGGACCCCCTAGAGGCGCCCTGGCGCTCCGTCGGCGCTGGCTGCATCACGTTGAGGCGTTTCGGGGGGTCCCAGTGGCAGGGTTCGCATGCGGTTCCACCCCCAATTTCGGCACACCCCTCACACGTTTCGTGGCCCTATAGGGAGCTCCGCTGAAGGCCCCAGTGGCAGGGATCGCATGCTGTTCCACCCTCATTTCGGCAAACCCCTCACACGTTTCGTGGCCATAGGGAGCTCCGCCGAAGGGCCCAAGGGCAGGGAGGGTTCGCATGCGCTTCCACCGACATTTCGGCACATCCCTCGCACGTTTCGTGGCCCCATAGGGAACTCCGCCGAAGGCCCCAGTGACAGGGTTCGCATGCGGTTCCATCCCCATGTCGGCACATCTTTCACACGTTTCGTGGCCCAATGGGGAGGTACGCCGGAAGGCCCCAGTGACAGGGTTCGCATGCGGTTCCATCCTCAATTTCGGCACACCCCTCACACGCTTCGTGGCCCAATAAGGAGCTCCACCGAAGGCCCCAGTGGCAGGGTTCGCATGCGGTTCCACCGCCCATTTCGGCACACGATTCGCACGTTAGGTCCCATAGGCAGTTCCGTCACGTTGAGGCTGCATCACGTTGAGGCGTTTCGGGGGGTCCCAGTGGCAGGCTTCGTATGAAGTTCCACCCCGATGTCGGCACATCTCTCACACGCTTCTGGGCCCCATTAGGAGTTCCACCGAATACCATACTCACAACTGCGGCATTCACAACTGCATATGGTCGGGTCCTTCGCCAGGCGAAGTTACTGAGGACCTGCGATCCCGCCTCGGGGCTGCAAGCGGCCCCCCCTGCAAACAACAACGCTCCCGTTCGATACGCGTCTGCCTCCATACGAGACATCCCGGAGGCCCTGAGGCTTTCCTAGTCAATGTTGAGCCTGAACTATAGGAACATTAGCCTGGCGAAGGACCCAACCATATACAGTTGTGCTGAATATCATCTTCCCCCACGCCCCCTATGTGGCCGCGGCTTGCCGCCGGAGCCCGACATGCTCAGGAACACGTTCGTGGCCGTCTTCGCGGGCGCCGATGACGACAAGGACGGCGTCCCTCTGACCGAGGAGCAGAAGCAGGAGAGGGCTTTGGTGCCATGAGGGAGGAGGTGCCGGTGCACGTCGAGAAGGCGAAGTACGACGCCCAGGCGCGGTTGTTGAAGCAGCACAACTTTTGGGCCACAATCCTCGAGACGGGTGTGCCGACATGGCCCGAGGTCGCCGTGCGAACCCTGCCACTGGGGGCCTTCGGTGGAGCTCCCGATGGGGCCACGATCCTCGTGAGGGGTGTGCCGAAATGGCCCGAGGCCGTCATGTGAACCCTGCCACTGGCGCCCTCGGCGAAGCTCCCCATGGGGTCACGATCCTCGCGAGGGGTGTGCCGAAATGGCCCGAGGCCGCCATGGGAACCCTGCCACTGGGACCTTCGGTGGGGCTGGGGCCGCGATCCTCGCGAGGGGTGTGCCGAAATGGCCCGAGGCCGCCATGCGCACTTTGCTAATGGCGCCTTCGGTGGAGCTCCTACGGGGCCACGATCCTCGCGAGGGATTTGCCGAAATGGCCCGGGGCCGCCGTGCTGTCTTTGCTACTGGCGCCCTCGGTGGAGCTCCTATGGGGCCACGATCCCAGTGAGGTGCGTGCGTGCGTGTGTGTGTGTGTGCCGAAATGGCCCGAGGTCGCCGTGCGAACCGTGCCACTGGGGGCCTTCGGTGGAGCTCCTATGGGGCCGCGATCCTCGTGAGGGGTGTGCCGAAATGGCCCGAGGCCGCCATGTGCACTTTGCGAATGGCGCCTTCGGTGGAGCTCCTACGGGGCCACGATCCTCGTGGGTTGTGTGCCGAAATGGCCCGAGGCCGCCATGCGCACTTTGCTACTGGCGCCTTCGGTGAAGCTCCGATGGGGCCACGATCCTCGTGAGGGTGATGATGATGATGATGGTGATGATGATGATGATGATGATGATGATGATGATGATGGTCATGATGATGACGATGATACGAGGAGGAGGGAGGCGGCAGCGGGAGGAGGAAGGAACGCGGGGCGCTGTCGCTTCAAAACGAGGACCCAACAACACAGGACGGTTCGGAATTATTGTGGGACGCCCTACATCCGCTTTTGCGCTCTCGCTTAGGCGCTGGCTGGACATCCTTGGGATATCGAGCTCACGCTGGGGCGTTGCGGGGTTGCGGTGGAAGCGGTCCCCCAACAACAACAACACCAGCAACAACAATAACAACATCATCAACAACAACCACAATACCGCCCCCGTTGGATATTTTTTTCTTTTCGGGACCGGGGCTCTTGATCGCCGCTGAAAGCCGGCATTCCAACAAAACCCGCGTTCCCGCTCGATACTTGGTTGTTTTTTACTCAGGACTGGCGTTCCCGCCTCGGCGCCGCAAGCGGCCCCCCCCCTGCAAACAACAACGCTCCAGTTCGATACCTCCTCCGTTTTTACTCAAGACTCCCAGAGGCCCCGGGGCTTCCCTGGTCCCTAGCGCCGATCCTCAAGAATGCACCATGCGCTGTCGGAGGTGTGCGCTGGAGCCTCCCTGGCGCGTTCCGCGTGCCAGGGACGGCCCGCGAACACACGGCGGCGACCCCGTCGCCCTCGTTGTTGTCGTCGTCGTCGTCGTCGTCGTTTTCATCCGCCTCCTCCTCCTCGTCCTCCGCCTCCCCCCTCGTCTTCCCTCCTTCCTCCTCCTCCTATTGCTCTCTGCTCTTTCCTCCTGCCTCGGTGTTCAGACGCTCCTCCAGTCCATGCCTTTTCAAAATGCCTTGAGGCCTCTTCCAAGATGGCCCGAACTCCGCCAGCTCATTTGTTTGAAGCGCCTCGCAGGGGCCGTCATGTTTTCCACATGGTTTCGGGAGTTTCCTTGAGAAGCTCTGGGGATTTTCCAACGGGCCTCAGAGGCTGCCCAAGGCGCTCCAGGTGCTCTTCCAGAGATCGGGGGTCCTCTCCCATAGGTGTTGGGCCACTCGGGCGTGGTAATACGCAGAAGCAAGGCATGGACAGGGCGATTGCGAAGGCGATGTGCCATCCTGGCTGGAGATGTTGAAGTGCCTCGGAAGAGGTGTTGTCAGGACCTCCTCGGGCGGGAGATCTGGATAAGAGATGGTCGGACCTCCGTGTGCGAAAAAAGATCTCGTCTGAGGCGGAGTGATCACGATGGGTACATGCTACACTTGTAACCATAGAGCATTCGGGTAATATGACTGTTGTTGTCGTTGTTGTTATCGTTGTCATTGTCATTGTTGTTGGTGTTGATGATGTTGTCGTTGCGGTTGTTGGTGTTGTTGCTGTTGTTGTTGTTGTTGTTGTTGTTGTTGTTGTTGTTGTTGTGATTGTTGTTGTGATTGTTGTTGTTGTTGATGTTGATGGTGTTGTTGTTGTTGCTGCTGCTGCTGCTGCTGCTACTGTTGTTGTTGTTGTTGTTGTTGTTGTTGTTGTTGTTGTTGTTGTTGTTGTTGTTGTTGTTGTTGTTGTTGTTGTGTTGTTGTGTTGTTGTGGTTGTTTGGTTATTAATCGCTTCGCTCATTCCGCCGGCCCATATTGTCGCACCGTTGTGGGCTAGCCGAGTTTTGGGGCCTCTTGGGGGCCGTTTTGGGGCCTCTTGGGGCCTCTTTTGGGCCTCTTGGGCGCCTCTTGGGGCGTCTTGGGGGCCTCTTGGGGGCCTCTTGGGGCCTTTTTGGGGCCTCCTGGGCGCCTTCTGGGGCGGAGGGCTCGATTTTTCAGTTCTCGGTTCCCCTCTTGAGCCCCTCTTGGGCCCGTCTTGGGGCCTCTTGGTCCGTCTTGGGCGGCACTTGGGCCGTCTTGGGGGCCCTCCTGGGCCGTTCTGGGGCCGTCTTGGGAGCCTCGTGGGCCGTCTTGGAGCGGTCTTGGGGGCCTCTTGGGCCGTCTTGGAGCGTCCGGAAGCCGAAAAAGCCAGAAGTTGTGGTTGTTTGGTTATTGTTGGCATTCGTCTCATTATGATTCGTAGTATTCCTTCCTACTCTTGGCAAAGTTCCATTGCTAACTTGTTATTGTTTGACACCCTGAATGCGCTTTCGCGCCCTCGCCTAGGCGCCGGCTCGAGTTCCTTTGAGACTTCGGTTCGCGCTCAGGCGTGTCTGGATTCCACCAAAACTGGCCCCAACACAACAACACCAACAACAACAACAACAACAACAACAGTAACAGCAACAGCAGCAGCAACAGCAACAACAACAACAACAACCACAAAAACAGCAAAAACAACAAAAACAACAAAAACAACAACAACAACAACAACAACAACAACAACAACAACAACAGCAACAGCAACAGCAACAGCAACAGTAAGAACAACGCTCCGGCTCGATATTTCCTCCTTTCTCACTCGGGGCTGGGGATTTTGCTCGCCCCCCAGAGCCGCCTTTCCAACAAAATTGGCGTTTCCGCTCGATATTCCGTTGCTTTTGACACCAGGACAGTCGCTCCCGCGTCAGGACCCCCCCCACTCACACACACACACACACACCACACACACACACAAACAACGACGCTCCAGCCCGAGACTTCCTCATCTTCTACTCACGACTCCCAAGAGGCCCTGAGGCGTTCGTTGTCCCTGTTGAGCTCCAATTCCTAGACAATTGCTATTGCTGGACACCCTGCTACGCCACGCCCCAGGACACCTCGCTGTCGCTCGTGTCCTGGGGCGTGGCGTCGTCGCCGCCGCCGCCATCGCCGCTGCTGCCGCCCTGCCGCCGCCGCCGCCGTCGCCGTCGTCGTCGGCGTCGTCGTTAAACAATGATTATTGTTGGACACCCTCGAACGCGCTTTCGCGCTCTCGCGCTTGCTCCACGCGATATCGCTGTCGCTCGTGTCCTGGGGCATGGCGTCGCCGCCGTCGTCGCCGCCGCCGCCGCCGCCGCCGCCGCCGCCGTCGTCGTCGTCGTGCTCTGGAGGCCGTCGGGGGCTCCCTGGAACTCCCGGAGGCACCTAAGACCAAGGACATGTTTTGGAGGATGAGCACAGGGAGGAGGAGGAGAAGGACGATGACGACGACGACGACGACGACGACGAGCCCCGGCGCCATCAGAAAGCGGCCGACGCAAAAGCGGCAAGCTCTGCTCTCGGAGACTCTGGGGGTTTTCCGCGGGGCTCTCCAGGGCTCTCCAAGAGGTTGCGAAGCCTCTCGCTGAGGTCTTTGGCCACTCAGGCGTCGTGATACCTAGAAGTAAATCCTGGGCAGTGGGATCGCGAAGGCGATGTGCTATCCGGGCTGGAGGTGTTGAAGTGCTTCGGAGGAGGTGTTGTCAGGACCTCCTCGGGCGGGAGATCAGGGAGAGGGACAACGAACTCCCGCGTACAAGGAACAAATCACCCATGAGGGGGAATTATCATGATGGATGCATGCTGCATATAGAACCATAGAGCATTCGAGTAAACTGATTGTTGCTGGTGGTGTTTTTGAATCACCATCTCTGAATAATAATTAATGTTGATCCCCCCTTCCGGTAAACGTTTTATGTTTCAATTGAAGTGCTCCTCCCGGGGATCGCACCCTGTCTTTTACAACGGAAAGTCTTGGGGTTCAGATTGGGCTCCGGACTCCCGCCTGATACGCCATCCCAATGTATACAAAAATCGCCCTCTAGCGAAGGACTTCCTCACAATGTATGCAGGAATCGCGCTCTCGCGTGGGACACCCTCGCAGTGTATTCAGAAACCGCGCCCTCGGCTTGCAGGGTTCACGCTCTCGCTTTGGCCTCTCTCACGATTTACGAGGGAATATCGCCATCTCGATATTTCCTTGCGGTTCATGAAAGGCTCACGCTTCAGCAGCCCCGGACCCGCCCGTTATAGGGCCCACCCGCCCGATGGGCCCGTCTGGTTCTGCCACGTGCTTCTTGTTTGTAGCCCCCTCTCCTGCTACCTTCCTGCTTTGACACGTGCTTCTTCACGTTCCATCCTTTTTCCATCCCCCTTCCATCCTTCCTCGGTCCACGTGGCAGGTAAAGACGATACGCCCCCAAGAGGGTGCGATCGAGCACGAAGAAGTCGGGTACCGGGGCTGTGGGATGTACGTGGTGAGAGGCACGCGAGCAGATATTAGCGAACAGTATTACAATGGATGTTGTCGTTGTCGTCATCGTTGTGGTTGTTCTTGCTGTTGTTGTTGGTGTTGGTGTTGGTGTTGGTGTTGGCGTTGTTGACGTTGTTGGTGCTGTTGTTCTTGAGTGATCACTTCTAGAAAACTAGTATTGCTGATCTCCGGAAGCGGTTCCGCGCGCTCCTGCCTCGACGCCGGCTGCAATTCCTCTGAAAACGAGGCTCCCGTTCGCGCGCGGGCCCCCGAATCCAGGGACGGCGCTCCCGCTCGAGACTTTCTCGCAAGACAGTCAAGCTGGCAGAGGCCCAACCACGACGACAATCGTTTCTGCTCGATCCCATTCCACGATTTACTCCGAGAGCCCCTGGCCAGGAAGGCCCCCGAATTCAGGAACGGCGCTCTTACTCGAAACGTTCTCGTGATTCAGTCTAGTTGGTGGAGGCCCATCTACGACGACAAGGGCGCTCGTTCGATATTTCCTCTACGTGTACTTCCAGAGGCCCTGGCCAGGGAGACCCCCGAACTCAGGAACGGCGCTCTCGCTCTCGACTTTCTTGGAATTCGGGCAAGTTGGTGGAGGCCCAGACTCGGCGACAGCTCCAGCTTGATAGTTTTCAATACCTATACGACCACCCTTCGGGTGATAAGGAGGTTGTGGGGAGGGGGGACAGGGGGGGAACCTACATCTGACTCAATCGATCTCAAGATCGATCTCACTCAACGGGACACCACGGGACACCAAGAGACACCACGGGACACTTGTTGACCTCTCTATCGATCTCACCATCGATCGCACTCAACAGGACACCACGGGACACCACGGGACACCGCGGGACACCTCTCGATCTCAAGATCGGAGTCACGATCGGTCTCATTATCGATCTCACCCAGCGGGACACCACGGGACACCAAGAGACACCTCGGGAAATTTGTTGACCTCTCTATCGATCTCACCATCGATCTCACTATCGATCTCAATATCGATCTCGCCCAACAGGACACCACGGGACACCACAAGACACTTGTCGATCTCACGATCGGTCTCATTATCGATCTCATCTTTCTGGGACACCACGGGACACCTCGGGGCACCACATCGGTCTTAGGATCGATCTCGCTATCTAGCTCACTATCGATCTCACTCAACGGGACACCACGGGACATCGCGGGACACTTGTCGATCTCATTATCGATCTCACCATCGATCACACTCAACGTGACACTCTGGGACACCACGGGCCACCACGGGACACCATGGGACACCGCGAGACATTTCTTGATCCCAAGATCGGTCTCACTATCGATCTCACTATCGATCTCACTCAGCGGAAGACCACGGGACATCAAGAGACACCTCGGGACACCTCTCGATCTCACTATCGATCTCACCATCGATCGCACTCAACAGGACACCAAGGGTCACCACGGGACACCACGGGACACCTCAGGACGCCACATCGATCTCATTATCGATCCCACTGTCGACCTCACTCAACGGGACACCACGGGACACCGCGGGACACCTCTCGATCTCACGATCGGTCTCACTATCGATCTCACTATCGATCTCACTCGACGGGACACCACGGGACACCACGGGACACCGCGGGACACCTCTCGATCTCACGATCGGTCTCATTATCGATCTCACTATCGATCTCACTCGACGGGATACCACGGGACACCTCGGGACACCTCTCGATCTCACTATCGATCTCACTATCGATCTCACTCAACGGGACACCACGGGACACCACGGGACACCACGGGACACCTGCAGATCCCATTATCGATCTCATTATCGATCTCATCTTTTGGGACACCACGGGACACCTCGGGGCACCACATCAATCTCAGTATCGATCTCAATGCCGGGACGCCTGGGACACCCCCTGCCACCGGCGGACGGGAAACGGATTTTCGCTCCTATTTCGGCCTAGCTACAGGAGGGTCACGCGCAGCTTCGCCTCGCCCGCACGCACGACACGAACACGAAACCGAAACCGATTTCCCGGTGGGGAGTCTCCGTTTTCATGCGATCTCACCCCCCAACCTCCGATGCATTCCGAGAGCCCCTGGCCGGAGAGGCACCCGAATTCAGGAACGGCGCCTTCGCTCAGGCTTGTCTCACGAGTCAGCGAGTGGCCGAAAAGGAGGATGTGATCTGGGGCTCCAGGCCCACGGGCCCCCAGGGTCTCGGGGGCCTTCGGGCTCCCCCTCCCCAAATGGGATGTGGGGGAGGCGACGACGACGACGACGACGACGAAGAAGAAGAAGAAGGCGAAGACACCGTCCGTCCCAGCTCCCTGAAGCACCGCAGCACCATCGGAAGAGGCCAGCCCAAATGAATTACGACTGTCAGGCACGATTGCAGATTGTAACCCCCCTCCGTCAAAATCTAGCAGTTTTACGTCGTGCCCAGGACGGCGATACATGTGCCGATGCCGCTGCCGATGCCGACGCTGATGTCGTTCTCCTCCTCCGTCCTCCTCCTCCTCATCCTCCTCCTCCTCCTCCTCCTCCTCCTCCTCCTCCTCCTCCTCCTCCTCCTCCTCCTCCTCCTCCTCCTCCTCCTCCTCCTTCCTCCACTCCTACGTAGGAGTGCCCCACCACTCCTCCGTCCTCCCCCTCCTACCCCTACAACAGCCACCACCACCACCCACCAGCGCCATACCCACCACCGCACGGCCACAGGGGTAGACCCCGCCACATCACGCCCACAATGGGTGTGGGGGGGGGGGCATCGCGCCCAGGGGGGTGACCGACGGCATCAGTATGACGGGGGGGAGGGCCAGACCCTGGACCATATGTTCCCCCCGGAAGGGGGTGCGATCGAAGACGAAGTGGGCGGGCATCGAGGATTTGGGCACACAGAATGAGATTCGCGCGAGCATGTACAAGCGAACAGTCTTGAAATGAGGGCTGTTCTTGTTGCCGTCGCTGTCGTTGTTGTTGACGTTTTTGAATTTCCCGATCTACAGAATACGTCTCGAGGATCCCCCCCACTCTCCGATAGCCATTTTATGTTTCAGTTATAGCGCTTCTCCCGCGGCTCGCGCCCTGTTTTTTTTGTCAGGAAAGCGAAGGGGCCACCAGGCTGAGCCCCTGCCACCCCCCCCGGTTTCCAACAATAGCTATTCCCGCCTTTGGTGCTTCCTCACAGTGTATTTCAAAATCGCACTCGCGGGATGTCCTCGCACTGTATACAGGAATCGCGGTCTCGCGTGGGACTTCCTCGCCATTCACTCACACGCCGCGCCCTCGACACTGAGGAAGCACGCTCTCGCTGTGGATTTTGTCCACGATGTATTTGGACATCGCGCAATCGCTCGAGACGTCCTCGCGATTCATGCAGGACGTACGCTTCAGCAACCCGCCTGCTCGACCTGGCCGCCTGGGCCCGCCTTCCCGACCCGCCCGTGAGGGTCTATCCGCCCGATCTGCCCGTCTGGTTCTGCCACGTGCTTGCTTCAACTCCTAGCCACCGTCCTGCTACTCTTTCTCGTGCTCCATCCTCCTCCTTCTCTCTTGCCCTTTCCTTCCATCCGTCTCTGCAGGCCGGGCCTCGGCAAGCGGCGGGGCGGCCGCGGACCGTCGGCCTGGCCAGCGGCAGCGCTGATCGGCGGGGCGGCCGCGGACCGACGACCCGACCCCGGGAGGGACGGACAGGGGACCGACCACGACGACGACGACGACGACGACGACGATGACGACGACGACGACGACGACGACGACGACGACGACGACGACGACGACGACGACGACGACGGCGACGACGACGACGGCGACGGCGACGGCGACGACGACGACGACGACGAACGAAAGCGATGGCGAGAGAGAACGACAGCAGCGCCACGAAGGACACGAACTAGGCCACGAAGGGCGACAGCGGGGACACGAAGGGAATGCGTATGGGGCCACGAAGAGCGCGAACGAGCGGGGGCTGCGAAGGGCAGATAATGCGGGGCCACAGAAGGCAACGATGGGGCCACTGGGGGTAGCAACTGGGCCACGATGGACAGTGAGGGGGCCACAAACGGCCACAGCGGGGTCACGAAGGGCATGCACATGGGGCCGCAACGGGCGCGAACGCTCGGGGGCCACGAAGGGAACGCGTATGTTGGGCCGGAGAGGGCAAGGACGGGGCCACTGAGGGCAGCAACGGGGCCACGAAGGGCAGCGAGGGGGCCACGAAAGGCGAGAGCGGGGCCACGAAGGGCATGCATATGGGGCCACCACGGGCGCGAACGAGCGGGGCCACGAAAAGCATACATAGATGGGGCCACGAAGGGCAGCGACGGGGCCACGAAGGGCTGCAACGGGGCCACGAAGGGGAGCGAGGGGGCCACGAAGGGCTGCAACGGGGCCACGAAGGGCTGCAACGGGGCCACGAAGGGCAGCGAGGGGGCCGCGAAGGGCTGCAACGGGGCCACGAAGGGCAGCGAGGGGGCCGCGCAGGGCTGCAACGGGGCCACGAAGGGCAGCGAGGGGGCCACGAAGGGCGACAGCGGGGCCACGAAGGGCAGCGATGAGGCCACGAAGGGCTGCAACGGGGCCACGAAACAAAGCGAGGGGGCCACGAAGGGCTGCAACGGGGCCACGAAGGGGAGCGGTGCAACGGGGCCAAGAAGGGCAGCGATATCCCGATTCTTAGGTAATCTGCGAGGGGGTCCTAAGCGTGAGCGCGACTCCTGAGTGCCTGGGTGTCGGGGGCGCGGCACTTGAGCAAATTACCAGACATTCCAACGCAAGGGCGCTACTCGTCAGTAAATTGCAAGCGAGTCTCCAGCGAGAGCGCGACTCCAGAGCGCCGGGAGAGCGATTCTTGAATAAATGTTAAGGAAATCCTCAGCGAGAGCGCGATTCTTGAAATACAATGCGAGGAAGTCTCGGGCGGGAGCGGGGGTCCTGGCTAAATCGTGAGGAAGTCTAAGGCGGGAGCCGTTGTTGTTGTAACCCGGGGGCCAGGGGCTCAGTTTGAGCATCAAGACTTTCCCTGTCAAGTCAACAGGGTGCGAGCGTCGAAGGGCACACTTTGATTTAGAAAAAAACAGTATGCACCGGTTGGGGGGGTCAACAATAATAATTCTGCAGAAATGAGAGTTCAACGGCTTCGGCCTGACATTTCCTTGCAATGTATTCCCAAATCGCGCTCTCGCGCGGAATTTCCGCACAACGTATGCAGGAATCGCGCTCTCACGTGGGACGGCCGCGCAATCTATTCAGACGCCATGCCGTCGACATGCAGGAATCACGCTCTCGCTGTGCATTCCTCAAAATTCATCTGGTAATCGCGCTATCGCCCGAGAGTTCCTCGCGATTCATGCAGGACGCACGCTTCAGCAACCCGCCTGATCGACCTGGCCGCCTGGACCTTCCTTCCCGACCCGCCCGTCAGGGTCTACCCGCCCGATCTGCCCGTGTGGTTCTGCCACGTGTTTTCTGCTCTTAGCCCCCCTCCTGCCATTCTCTCTCGTGATCCATCCCCCTCCCGGCCCCTTGTCCCTTCCTTCCATCCGTCCTCTCTTCCCTTGCCATGAGTCTGCACGAAATATACACTGCTGGTAAAAAAAGATTACCCCCAAGGGGCCCCGCTCGAACGCGAAGATGGCCAGTCCCAAGGGTTTTTGATATTCGTGTTGAGTGGCCCGCGAGTAGATAAGAGCGAACAGTCTCAAACGTATTGTTGGAGTGTTTGTTATTGTTGTTGGTGGTGGTTTTGGTGGTGGTGGTGGTGGTGTTGTTGTTGATGGTTGTGTTGGTGCAGTTGCCGTTTTTCGGCGTCTGGAGGACATGTACAAGCCACGGGGCTGTCAACACATGTATTCAGGATGAACAACTACACCAGATGGACCCCAAGAGAGGTCATTCTGATCAGATTTGGCTTCACCTCCCCCTCCTGACCGATTTTCTGAGATCCCGACCAGGTCAGACCCTCGGCCGCCTCCACCGCGGGATCCTCCAAGTGCACTGCAAGTCACGAGTCTGCGCGACACCAGCGCGGCTGGCTCCCCAGCTCGGGCGTTTTTCAGACGTGGCCCTGGCCGGAGGTGGTCCGGGCGTCCTCCAGAGCAGCCCCTGTGTGGTCTTCCACGGGAGCCTCGGAGGGTTTGAGAAGCCCTCGCGATTTGGGGGGGGGGTCGTTTTGGGATTTTGCCGGATTTCGTCGACGTGTGGGCGAAATCTGGACGGAAGGGTGAGGAGTCTTCGTGGAGAGGGGTGTTAGAAATTTGGATAGAATCCAGTCGGAACCACGTTTGTGATGGGGACGTGGAGGTCTACAGAGGCTCTCATCGAGGCTCACCCACAGGTGGCCTCCAGAGTAGCCCCCCTGAGATCCGATGACGCGGACACAAAATACAAAATCCAGAACGAGGAGGAGGAGGAGGAGGAGGAGGAGGAGGCGGAATGAAGAGGAGGAGGAGGAGGAAGAGGAGGAGGAGGAGGAGGAGGAAGAGAGAGGAGGCGACAGCAGGAGGAGGAGGAGGAGGAGGAGGAGGGAGGAGGAGGAAGAGGAGGAGGAGGAGGAGCAGCAGGAGGAAAAAGGGAGGAGGAGGAAGAGGAGGAGGAGGAGGAGGAGGAGAGGAGGAGGAAGGATGATGATGATGATGATGAGGAGGAGGAGGAGGGATGAGAAGGAGGAGGAGGAGAAGCAGGAGGAGGAGGAAGGAGGAGGAGGAGGAGGAGGACGAGGGAGCAGGAGGATGAGGAGGAGAGGAGAGAAGCAGGAGGGAGAGATGATGATGATGATGATGATGATGATGATGATGATGATGATGATGATGATGATGATGATGATGATGATGATGATGATGATGATGATGGTGGTGGTGGTGGTGGTGGTGGTGGTGGTGGTGGTGGTGGTGGTGATGATGATGATGATGATGATGATGATGATGATGATGATGATGATGATGATGATGATGATGATGATGAGAAGGAGGACGAGGACGAGGCGGAGCAGGAGGAGGAGGAGGAGGAGTGGGAGGGAGGGAGGGAGGGAGGGAGGGAGGGAGGGAGGAGGAGGAGGAGGAGGAGGAGGAGGAGGAGGAGGAAGAGGAGGAGGAGGAGGAGGAGGAGGATACGTAGAGGAAGAGGAGGAGGAGGAAATGGAGGAGGAGGAGCCCCCTCTCGTGGGCTGCAGCCAGATTCGGCCGGCCGAGCGATCGCGGGCCACCCCAGATGGTTCGACGTGGGTGCGAGCTGGATGGACCTGTGAGGTTCCCGTGGTTTCGAAAGCAGGCGAAAGAGCCGGTGTGACGAAACGGCGACGCCCCGATCTGAGACTTTCACGATGCGCAGACGGCCCCAGAGGGCCCCAGAACGGCGTGGGAAGCTCCGGGCGCATGGGGCCAGGATCACCTCTGGCAGCCGACGGGCGCGGTGCCCCACGGGCGCGCAGGCAAACTTCGCGAGAGCTGCCTCCCGGGAGGGGCACCGGCCGCTCGGGCCAGCCCCTGGCACCAGCGCAGCCTGGAGGTCGGAAAGGGGTGTGGCATGAAGGGGTGTGGCGCCGCTCGTGGAAATGGCGATGTTATCTGCGATAGATCACAGCGCCAGATTCCCCTTCACATGAAAGTTAGCACCACACCCCTTTCTAATTACCATACTCCTTTCCCACCTCGAGGCGTAGGGCGGGCCTGATCGGGCCTCGGCATAAGCTCCGAGGGCCCGTCACGCGCCTCCTGTTGCCGGCCGGCGCCTCCGAAGCGGGCCCGCCCGCCGCGAGAAACATCGGGGCGTGCGAGGTGGATCGGGAGGGGCCAAGATTCATTGGCTAACATGGGCCATGGTAATCAATGAACGCGCATTCTTAAACAAAAGGCGATGGCTTCCTAACGGCGAGGGTTCACTAAAGCGAGAAACGGATTTATCAAATCGCGCCGCCTAATGAAAACAAGGCAAAGCATTATTTAGTAAACGTCAGAACTGGTTTACCTGGTTTATTGAATTCAAAAAAAGGGATGTTCTAAGTCCGGGGCCGTTTTTCAAATTCCCTGACCCTATCATTACATGACCTGAGTGGCTCGATCAAAGAGTGCCATGACCGCACGCTTCGAGCGTCAACGTGACAACGGCGGGAGCGTGTTGGTCGTGCTCGTTTCGCTCATGAGTTTGGGAGCGGGAGGCAGCGGCGTCCGAAGAACCGTTTAAAAAGCCATGGCGCTCCGCGCGGATATCGTGGATCTGCGCTGGTCCCCTCTCCCTGGTGCGCGGAGTGCGCCAGGGGCGGCGCCGGAGGCGCCGCCTGGGGGTCCCAGCGCAGATCCAAGAATCCGCGCGGAGCACCAAATGTTTATGTTCATGGCGTTTGTCTTATTTCTCTTCCTATTTTTCTTCTTCTTCTTCTTCTTCTTCTAGGCATGCTCTTCGGGCCGTGCCGTCCCAGCTGTTCCAGCGAACGCGTGACGATTAGATTTAAGTCGGGCGTGTCCCATCAAAGGGGGAATGTTCAAAACTAGTGCTTTTGATTTTGTTTTGTTTGTGTTCCTTCTTAAAAAATAAAAAACAGAAAACACGGAGGCGATACTCTGAGTTTGTTTAGATTATTGTTGGACAGTTTGGTGGTAGTTTTTTCCCATATTTTTATTGTTCGCCCCAAAATCTGCCGGTTGGAGAACATGCCCGACCTAAGACTAGCTTGTGATAGCACCCCGCGAGACGGAGCGGCTTCGCATGACGGGCCCCCGAGCCTTGCGCTGTGGTCGCCCCTGTGGGGCGAGCACGGCGGCATGCCTCCGAGTCTGGCCGCCACCGTGGGGAGTCCGCAGCCGGCCACGCGAAGGGACCACGAGTGGGGGAGCCAAAGTGTTTCGGGGTGCCCAGCGGTTGTTTCTGGGGCCCAGAGCTGTTCCGAGTATCACTCTCGGGGATGGGAAACTGGCCCAATGGGAGACCCAAAGAGCCCGCAGTTCGATTTGGAGTAGATTCCGTCGAAGGACACGGTAACGGGCGACGAACATGTGTGTAAATCCATGTTTTCGAGGTCCAGACGCTTGTGGGGTCCAGTACCCGGATAGCAGTGCGCCAGAAGAGCGTGGAAAGGATTGTCGAAGAACCTTGGAAGGACCTGGAGAGAGCTTCCCCAGGATCTTCCGGAGAGCTTCCGAAGGCACGCGTGACGGGGAACGCTTAGAAAAGGCCTCTCGGGACCCGCTGCCGGCTCAAGCAGGGCGCGCGCCGAGGTGTCTTGCCGGAAGCCGGAACGACCTCCGGGGGGGTACCTTGCGGCTCCGGCTTCTGAATCTGGAACCGTCTTAGCTCTCGAAGAGCTATCCTGGAGCCAGGCTTGGTCCCAGGTGCAAGAGAGCATGCATGATTGAGGCTGGAGTTGGGAATGACATGCAGGATCACCCGCATATGGTACCTCCAGTGAGTTGGCAATCCAGGCGCCCCCCCTGGGCGCGAAAGCGAAGTAGGCGCGCGCGCGTGTGTGTGTGTGTGTGTTTGTGTGTGCGTGATTGTGTGTGATTGCGTGTGCGTGTGCGTTTGCGTTGGCCTGGGCGTGTGCGGGTGTGTGTGTGTGTGTAAATGTGTGTTCCACTTTGTCGCTGCGTGCGAGGCCGCGACCACCAAAAGCGTGTTTGCTGGCGTGTTGTGTGTTTGCGCGCCAGCACCGCCTCTGTTCTGCCCCGTCGGTCTGTCCAGATCGGCGGTCATCTCTGGGAGGCCTCTAGCCCCAGCTTGTTCCTGCCTTCTTTCGCCCGTGCTTCACGCCGCCATCGGATCAACAGCGCCGACCTCGCCGTGAGGATCCATGGCGTGACCAGGCTTCCGGAGCACCCGGCTTTGGATCCCCGTTCCCGGTCCGCTTCGGCAGCACCGTCGGCTCTGTCGACGCTGTCAGCCGCACAGCACGCCGCGTGCTGCTGCGCCCTCACCATTCGGGTTGTCGTCCAGCGTCGACGCAACGACTGCCCGACCGGCACGGCGCTCCACCTCTAGAATCACCGAGCGCGTTCCACTACTCGCAGAGCGCCTGCTCGCAAACGTCAGAAAAGCAAATGTCTGTCTCGATGTGGTGGGGCGCAGATCCCGCGCGGCGGACCCAGGCCATTTGCGAGTGCTTCCTCAGCGAATCGTGGAACGCGCTTGTCTATTTGGGCATCGTCTCTTCACGCCGCCTTCGGATCGACAACGACGGCCTCACCGAGAGGATCGTTGGGGTGCCTGGCCCCGCTGCTGCTGCTGGCCATCCGCCGGCCAGCGTCCGTTCGTCGGGAGGGAAAAAAACACACACGGACACAATTAGTCGCCCCCCTCCCAGGAAAAGGTGGGAAAATATGGGAAGCGGGGGGGGAAGACAGACACCCCGAAAACGTGGGGAAAAAATGGGGAATCTTATTATTTGTGTGTATGTATTCGTGTGTTTGTGGGCCCCTTCAGTTTGGCGCCGCCGCCCGCTGCTCCCCGCCTCTGCCTCCTGCTGCCCGCTGCTTCCCCGCGCGGCGGCCCGGCGCCCACCCCTTTGCGCCGGCCAGTTCTCCAGGGCCGACTCCTTGGTAGCCTCACTTGGCCCAGCGACCGCCCGAAGTGTGTGTGTGTGCGTGTGTGTCAATGTGTGTATGAATGTGTGTGTGCGTGTGAGTCAATGTGTGTATGAATGTGTGTGTGTGTGTGTTTGTGTGTGTCTGTATGTCTGTGTGTGTGTGTTTCGTGTGTCTGTGCTTGTGTGTGTGTGCCTGGGCGCATGCGTGCGTCCGTGTGTCCGCGCGTCCGTGCGCGTCCGCGTGCGCGTCCGCGTGCACGTGCGCGTGCTCGTGCGCGAACTCGTGCGTGTGCTTGTTTTGACTGAGCTATAGCGTTTCCGCGTGCTGGCCTGCCGCTCTGAACACGATGAGCGTTCGCCAGCGTTGCGACTCACAACATGTTTCGAGCGGAGGAGGAGGAGGAGGAGGAGGAGGAGGAGAAGGAGGGGGAGGGGGAGGGAGGAGGAGGCGGAGGCGGAGGCGGAGCAGGAGGAGGAGGACGGAGGAGGAGGCGGAGGAGGAGGAGGAGGCTGAGGGGCATGATTCCCAAAAGCTGGACAGACGTCGAGCCACCCATCTCCTAACCACCGTTACGCGTACCAGGTTTGGTGAAGCACGGTTTGGATTACACCACGCTTGGGAAGAGATCGCTACGCGATCCGATGTGATTGTTTGCCGATGCCAGTGACCGCGTTTTCGACGAGTCGACCTTTCTGTTCTCAAGATATCAAGTTTCGTTTTGTTGATCATGTCAGCGTCAGTCTCAGGAAGACTTCCAGGCATTTGGGAGCAACTCCCAAGCGCACCGACACCCCGCAGGAGAGGATGCGGATATATGACACATGGCATTCGAATAGGACAGATATTTGGAGGTATAGGCTCAGCGACATTTTGCCGTGCTTTCGGCGAACTCGGATCTCAAATACTTCGACGTGAGTCCCGTCTAACCCCCGTCAAGATCCGGCGCGAGAAACTCTGTGGCAGATGACAAGACACCAGAAGTAGATATTTGCATGTTGAAAGGGCGCTTCGCGACACCGCTGAATGACCGTGCGTGGTGGATGACCCGGGCAGTGTTCGTGCCAATGCCCGCGCGGCCGATCATTTTGTTCTTTTGGTCGGCGATGTGGGACCAGCAAAGGGCCGCTACAATGGACAAGCGAAGAGCTGGAAGGTGCGGAGGCGGAGGAAAATTCCTCCGACCCCTCCCCCCGCATACGTATATATGTATAGATATGTGTGCATACGCATGCACGTCAATACGTGTTTACATGCATGTACACGCATGTGTACTGATTGTAGACAGGCGAATGCCCATTTCGTATACAAAGAAGTCGGGCGATCGCAACATCAACAAAACAACAAGCCCAACCGCACCTGCATCAGGCAGCCCACTCCCTCTCTTATTTGGTGTGCACACCCGAAATCGGACGGGAATGAGGCGGAAGATGCCCAACAGTTCTGCTCAAAATCATCAGCCGCAGTTGTTGGGCACGCGACGCTCGCCCCATATGGTCATCTTTGGCGGCGACACCGACGACGACTCTTGCTCACTGTAGAGAAGATCCGCCGTGAGTCCTCGGCCCTACGACCACGACGACGACCGACGACAACGACGGAGGATGACGACAGACTGTGGGCGACGAAGACGGAGACGACGACGACGACGACGACGACAATGATGTACAACGAATACGAAGACGACCGCGCCGACCACGACGCCGAGGAACGACGACGACGACGACGACGACAGACGAGGACAACGTAAGACGACGACGCCGCCTCCAGAGGCCTCTCCGAGCGCCTCCGGGGAGGCCCGCGGAGGCCTCCGCGGAAGGCGCGGTGCAGGCCAGAGAGCTCCCAAGGACCCTCCGACGACGACGCCGGCGGCGACGACGCCCTCGGCGACTCGGCTACCTCTGATCGGCCAGTTTTCCACCACCATTGCCGTAGGTAGGAGGGAGGAGGAGGTGGAGGAGGAGGAGGAGGAGGAGAAAGATGCTTAGGAGGAGGAGGAGGGGAAGGAGGAGGAGGAGGAGGAGGAGGAGGAGGAGGACCTCCCCATCCTTTGGTTGTGGTGGTGGAGAATTTGCCCATCAACCTCGATAGGGGGTTTGGGGGAGCGGGGGGCGGCGATTCGCGCAGCACCGACGCGGCGAAGGCGCCAGCGCGGGCATCCCAAGGTCGAGCGGCACGGAGTCCGCGCCTGCGTCGCCGAGAGGGCCACGCGAAGACCACCGCGCCTCCAGCCGCGCTGCCTGGGCAAGGGAGCGCCTGTTTCTTCCCGCAGCGGGCGAGTTTGCCCGGCCTGGGGGCCCTCGCAGATTGGCCAGGCAAGCAACAAGCGCACCACGAAGGCCCGCCCCGGTCGGGGCGGACGAGGCCGCGTGAAGAGGGGGCTCGAAGAGGAAGCATCAGCATAGGTATTTAGCTCGCCTGGCTCGAGGCATCCCTCAGCACGAAGGGGTCCGTAGCTCTGGTGGTGGTGCTCTGCGCCGGTGCCATTCTGGTGGACTGCAGAGACAGCGCTGGTGGTCTCTCTCGGGGCGGGGCGGCGCGAGGGCCGTGCGGAGGTGGCCGCGCCCCCCCCGCGAGGGCGAGAGGGCGCCCCGGTGCCACGAGAGGTCTGCCGCGCGCGCGGCGGGTCCCGGGCGCGCCCGGGGAGGGAGCCCTTTGGGGCGCTCCTCGAGAGCGGGCGTGACCGGAATGGGGGATGAAGAACAGGGCCCTGGAGGGCCCCGTCATCATCATCATCATCATCATCATCATCATCATCATCATCATCATCATCATCATCATCATCATCATCATCATCATCATCAGTATCAAAATCATCATCATCCTCATCATCATCAGTATCAACATCATCATCATCCTCCTCATCAGCATCAACATCGTCATCACCATCATCGTCATCATGGTCATCATCATCATCAGCATCATCATCACCATCATCATCAGCATCATCAGCACCATTACGAGCAACAACAGAATCATCATCATCACCATCAGCAGCATCAGCAGCATCATCATAATCATCATCAGCATCATAATCATCGTCAAGATGATCATCGCCATCGCCATTGTCATCGACATAATCGTCAGCATCGGCATCATCGTCGTCATCAGTATCAACGTCATCAACAGCCGCAGCAGCATAAGCATCATCATCATCGTCATCGGCATCCTCATTCTCGTTATCATTGTCATCATCGTCATCATCGCCATCGTCGTCGTTGTCGTCATCAACACTAGCATCATCATCATCATCATCATCATCATCATCAGCATCATCATCATCCTCATCATCATCATCATCCATCATCATTATCATCATCATCATCATCATCATCATCATCATCATCATCATCATCATCATAATCGGCAGCAGTAGCAACTGTACTTATCCGCATGAGCCTCAGCATCATGAGCAGCAGCATGATCATCCATTCATCACCGTCCTCATCACGAACCTCATCATCAGCAGCATCATCGTCATCATCACCATCACCACCGCATCATCATTAACAAAAGCATCGTTAGCATCATGATGATCGTGACCAATCGCATCATAATCAACGGCACCAACATCATCAGTATCCTCTTCGCTAGATCCATCAACAACATCTTCGCTATCATCACCATCATCATCAACACCATCAGCATCATCATCACAAAAATCACCCCCTCTCCTCAACCTCTCTTCTTCTCCGCCTTCATCCTCCTCGTCCTCCTCGTCCTCCTCATCGTCCTCCTACCTCCTTCCTTCACGTCCACTCCTCCCCCTCCTTGCCAGTTCCCCTTCTCCTCCTACATCCTCCTCTTTCTCCCCGCGCTGCTCAGCCGCCCTCCCCCTCCCCTCCTCCCCGATCCTGCGCCCCGCCAGGCACTGCACCCCTCCCGCCCCTCTCCCGCCCCCCTCCCCCGCCCCGCCCCTCCGCCGCCTCCGACGCCGCGGCGGCCGCGGCCGCACCCGCGGTGGGGGCCGATGCCGGGCCTGCTGAGCAAGGCCAACGACGCGACGAAGGAGGGCTGTTTCTCTGGGAGGCCCAGAGCTTGGCATCTGCCACGGAGCGGGCGGCCGGGGGCGGTGATCCGGGATCTGGGTGGTGGTGGTCATCTTACGGCTGGCCTTGGGGGAACAGCGCTCCTCCTCCTCCCTCCTCCTCCTCCTCCTCCTCCTCCTCCTCCTCCTCCTCCTCCTCCTCCTCCCTCTCTCGGCAGCTTTCTCTACCGCTCTGGGCCCCCGGGGCGGGCAGCTTCGGGCCCGCAGGGCCGTCGGGCGGCTCGGGGGGGGGGGGAGCTTCAGCCCCTCCTCGGGGAGGGGTCTCGAGAGGCCCACAGCTGTGCCCGGACTCCTCCTCCTCCTCCTCCTCCTCATCCTCCTCTTCCTCCGCCTCCCTCCTCCTCCTCCTCTCCTCCTCCCTCCTCCTCCTCCTCCTCCTCCTCCTCCTCCTCCTCCTCCTCCTCTCCCTCCTCCTCCCCCTCCTTCTCCTCCTCCTCCCCTCCCTCCTCCTCCTCCTCCTCCTCCTTGTGTGCAGTTGTCGGGGTCCCGCAGGAGGGAGGGGGTGGTGCCCGGACGTCTCGGCGGAAGGCCCGGCCGCCGGACGCGCGGGGCCAGCCCCGCCTCTCGACGCCCACGGTCCGCCATCTGGCAGCTGCGCCCCGCGCGTGCCCCGCCTGCGGCGGCTGCGCTCAGGGGCTCGAGGCTCCGCGCGTCGCTCCGCGGGGCCTGGCCCGCCTCGCCTCGGCGCGGCCCGCCGTCCACGCCGCCACGCCCGGGCGCTCCCGCCCCGGCGGCTGGCCCAGCGCCCCGCGCCCTGCGGAGCGGAGCGGCACGCCACATGCTCGCGATCGGCACAGCGGGTCGCCGGGGCCGCCGCGCGCGTGCCCTGCCCGCGGCGCCCCACGGCGGTGCCACAGCCAGGAACGGGCCTCGAGCCGGGCGGGCAGGGCGCCCCCGGGGGGGGGGGGAGGGCGGGGGCCTGAGGAGGCGGGCGCCGCGGGGCGAGGTCCCTCCCCGGGGGGGGGGGAGGGCGGGCCTTGAGGGGGCGGGCCCCGCGGGGCGAGGTCCACGTGGCAGGCGGGGCCGAGGGCTCCGCAGCCCCGCGGTGCGGAGCACGAGGTCGCTGGAGGTCTGCCTCGGGCGGGGCGCTTGGCGCCGCTGCGGCGCGGTGCGGGCATCGGGCCCCCTGGGAGAGCGCCCGCCCAGACAAGTCCACTGCGGGCACCTGCGCCGGTTCGCTCGGCGTTGGCGTGCGAGTGTTCCAGGGGCAGTCCGCAGTCTGTTTCGCCCATCGACGTGCGGCTCGCCAGATGCGTTCGGTCGTTTGCAGACGTCGATTGGCCGCTCCGCTGGGATCCGCTCGCAGGGCGGTGCCGTGCGCACGCAGAGTGCCCCTGGCAGATTTCACTTCAGGGCGTTCTCCTCAAGGGGGCTGTGTCGACCCCCGAAAGAGGGGCCGGGAGGGAGGCCCCCCAGGGTACGTAATTATCGAGATGCATCGTGCGTTCTGGAGGGCTCTGGGAAGGTCGAGGCGCCCAACGCATCCTCTA